>WITN01000105.1:0-173828 GCA_015025155.1 Lactarius quietus
AAATCAGGGAGGAAACCCCAACGAAAATCTTAAGAACCCTCAAATAGAGATTTACGATTAAGGAGTACTTGGACTCATGTTGGGAACCCTGATCTTCTACTCATCTTTGTCCAAGAAACATTCCGGCGTTGCGATGCGATCCTGTCCCCCACGCATAGCATTCGTCTCCTTCTGTAGATCTCTCAGAGCGATTCGCACCAACTCTGCCCCAATTGGGCACTGTGAAGTTACAGTACTGTACAGTAGTAGTCGGTAGAGAGCTTTCGAGTAATGCTAGAAAGGGTAGCGTAGAAAGAGTGTGAAGGTACAAAGCATTTCTGAATGGAAGTGAGGGTTTTGTACCAGTGACGCGCCCACTCGGAGTAAGCCTAACATGACATGGAAGTTAGCACTGAAGCCCACATAATGACGCAAATTAGTACACATTACATTCGTAAAAGCCCACCTGCAAATGTACCGAAAAGCTTGGTGAAAACCACGTGGGCCCATTTTTGAAAAAGCACGGATTTGCTGGACTGGGCCCACAAAAAATATAGTACATGTTTATGGTATGGGCCCATTTCAAGTCCATAATAAAGCTGCCAAAAGTAATGTGTCAGCCCAGTTAGTGTTGCCGCGACTCGGTCTCATGCGAGTCGACTTGCAAAGTCGCAACTTTGAGCAAGTTGCGACTCCGTGAGTCGTTCAAGTCATTCTTGGCGACTTGGCTCGACTCAAAGGTCGACTTTAAGTCGACTTCTCATCATGATTCAAACTTATACAGGTATTCATATTCTACGTGAGTATTACAGTATTCCGAAGGCTGCTGAAGTCCAGCTCGAAATGTGTGTGAACCGATCAACACACAGTGACTACTAGCATAGAGTCGTAGACTGTCTGTTGACATATTGGAAGTTGCTCACCGTAGCGTTTGCGCATTTCATTTCGAATCTTCCTGCGACTTCAATATAATTTGTGAGAGAGAGTAAGACCTTTGGGCTGGTGAAAAGATTTGTTCTGTCACATTCACGTCTGCTCTCTTTGAAGCTTCTTTGTCTGGAGGAATTTCTATGCGCACAGGACGTGAGCATCTGTCCTTAGGGTGGGTACGTACTGGTGGTATTTTCTTGGTCAAGTTGGGATCTATTCCGAAGATGTCAGTCAGTGTGTGAAGGGGTGACTTGTGCCCTTTTATGCATCTTTTTGCGCTTTTATTGACCAGTGCCTGTAGTGTGTGCCCTGTGGGGAGGGTTGCTATATGCGTGCCAGATCACGTCCTTTCTTCACTCTGCAGTCCATAGGGTCAATAGTGGGCAATGGGCATGAGTACGTGCATCAGCACTGCGTAACGTATATAGTACGATAGGCTAAGACTTACGAGAAGAGCCTTGGGCGTAAAACAGGCGGCATTGACGCCACTGTTCAGAGGTACTCCATGTGAGAGGGAGGGAGAACGTGAATAAACGAATAATGCGAAGTGAAAGATATAAACAGTAGCTAATGCAAGCGCTATAGTATTTTTCCCCACCCCATACCATGCTAATCAGACCAGTCTTTAATATGCATCGTCTCTTTTGTAGACATGTTCCTTTCTTTTGAGGGAGGAGCCATCCACTCGCAAAAAGAGGACGGTGAGGTGGCCGCCCTTCGGCGCCTTCCCACTCTCCCCATGCCAGGGAGTTGGTCTGAAAGCCGTCAGGATTGGGGACGCATCAAAAGGGATGTAGGGACGAACGATACTTCTGCGGTCTCAATGCCACGCCTTTCCAGCTTCAGTCTCGCATAGTGCTTCTCTATGTGAGTCGTTGCCTCAACCTGTTTATAGAGTTTCCACGCCCAGAGGTCGTTCCAGATTATTCTGCGAAGGGGCATTGCGGTGGTGGATAGAGACGGGTTGGTTGGAGTTGTAGGTGACAGAGAAGGTAAGGGATAATGGTGTGGGTGTGATAAAGGTGTGAGCGAGAGGTGCGTAAACATTTGTATGCATTTGTCAGCCTGGGAGTATCGACAAGTAAGACAAGAATTTTCGTGTGAATTAAAAGCTGTGCCTTACCTCCAAAATGAGCCAGTGGAAAGCTCTCACAACTGTCCGCTCTCTCTGTCTTCAAAATCATCGGGCTTCCTATGAAGCTGGCAAGGCAGCTGCAGAGCCATTGCAGGGAGCACGTGAGCGCGGGGGCCTGCGATAACATGGAGGAGTCAAGTCAGATCGCAGGGTAGGTGAGCTGCGAGCACTAGGAGAAGACAACGACAATCTGAGACTCAGACTTAGACTTCTTCTCAGCTCCACGAATACCTTCAAGCTGGCTACAAAACTCCATGCTGATGTCCGTATCTTCAACACGGCCAGGGACCTGAATTTCAACGAAAAAATACAGGCTGGCACGTTCATTCTCCCTTGTCATGAAGGACAGCAGCCGGCCTTAGACTCAAAGAATGGCGAGGGAGGTCAATATTGACCAGTGGCAGGTAGATCACACCATGTCTGATGTAAGGGTCTCAGACAGTCGTTGTTGTTGTCATGAAGAATTGTTGTTGTTTTTGAAAAAAAAATAATGTATGGGTGGGGCAAATGTGTCTACCAATGGAGATTGATGAGTCTATTGCCTTTCTATGATCAGCCTAAGTGTGGCCAGCGAAGGTGGGTACATGTGGAATGAATGAAGGTAGTATGCGACCATCTGCTGAATGTCGGTGTCATCCCATTGTGCTTGGGCCACTGCTTTGTCCAACATGTGTTTCCAAGTATAGAACCCCATCCTTGGGTAGTAAGGGCCAGGAGGTCGCATTTGGAGTGATTCTTGATGTCATTGAAAAACAGCAGGTAGTGGTAATAGGAGATGTGTTGGTTCTGTGGCTCACAATCCCAGAAGAGGTGAATGGATGGAAACACGAAGCAGCCGGATGACTCCTGTGAAGCAAGGTTGGGGTGGCTGATGTGGTTCATGGTGTGCATCCAGACTTCTTTTATCCATGGGAGCCAGTCTTCCCCAGCATTGGTCCAGAGATGCCATGCTTGTATCGGTCCTTTTGGGCTCTGCGTCGGCCATGCACGGTCGTGAACATGGGTCAATGAAGGTACTGAATGGGCTTGCCTTTGTCAATCTTGCCCAGCTTATGCTTGAACAACTTCGTTGGGCTGAAGATGGCCAATCGTTCCATGTAACCTTGGCAGCAGTTGTCAGATCTATGAGAATATTTTGTACGAACCCAGGCACGTTGAGTCTGATATAGGAATGGACAGATGGCAGTGGTTGAAATACCTAGTTCAGCTATTTCACCCGACTGAAGTTTCCCAAGGCTGTACGCTTCCAGAGACAAGGACAAGGTTGGAAGGACTTGATGGTGACACCAGGACGGAGATGGGCAACAGCCAATCCATCCAACGCAGCCAGACAACTTGTCAAAGCTGCTTGAGATGGAACGCGTGCAGGAAGAAATGAAACACCAGTTATTTGAAGGCCTTATGTATCGTCAACAAGAGGAGATGAATGCCAGTGGCAGAGCAAACGAAATTTTACCAAATAAAACTGTTGTCTCGGCAGTTGCTAATCGAGATATTTGAGTTACAGATGGTAATATTGAGCTGAGAAAGAGGTGGAAGAGGGTTGGGACATGCGCCAATGTGTATGGAGTTGGGACACAAGAAACCAACCTCAGGCTGGTGGCAAATATAATCACGTGCACGACAATGATCTCTCAACTTAAAACTCAGTCGATGGTTACTATTGGACATTGACTTGATTGTACAGAATGTAAGGACTAACAACAAAAAAAGGATCACAAAGTGACATGTGTCTAGGCTACTGATAGGTTGGATAAGTCTGTAAAAATATGACAAGTTCACCAACATGTCAAAGCGACAAGTGGGACAGAATGGAAGGTTGGGAACAGGGGGGGGGGGGGGGCAATGAGGCAACAGAGTGACATTTGAACCAACATGGCATGGAAGTGATTGACTAGTGCTCGCGTTGATGCTTCTCAGAGTGCAGTCCTTGGCACAGTCTGAACACAACTGATAAATATAAAATACAATGTTCACAGATGGAAAAGCTACATACCCCTCACGGCATTTCAGGGGCTGATTACCTTGGTCCAGGGTGTCCCTCTTGTTGCCTGCAACTTCCCAATCACACGTTGTGTCATTCTGGAATCCCTCCATGAAAAGATTGTTGATATATTGATAATCTGGTTTATCTTTGAAACTGAGTGAGCGACAATATTCGAGAAAAATCTGAAACTCTGCCGGAAGACTGTGACACAAGTTGCGTGGCATTGTTTGTTGTTTGCATTTAGCGATGCCCTTTGCATATCGCAAGTCCTGCCAAGGTAAAGAGCCACGAAGGAAGTAAATAAGTGTATAGGTGAGTGACTCCATGTCATCTCGCCGCCCAAGCTCCAAGCCCAGGTGGCTGTTAATAGAGGCGAAAGTAGCGGTTCCGATGAGACCAAGACCCATGTTGGGAGAAATATGCTCATAGGTACTGGGATCCCTGTACTGCTTTGATAGACCAAAATCGATGATATAGACTATGTTGGCTTGTGGCTCAGTCCCCATGACAATGTTGCTGGGCTTGATATCTCAGTGAATGAAGTTGTGAGAATGAATGTGTTTCAAGCGACCAACCTGGAACCGCAGATTAGCATAGCCGCTATCTATAAGAGAAGACATACATACCAGCTGACTGGCAAGGAATCGAACAGTTTGGACAGAGAATTTGAAGTGGCACTGGACAAAAAGTTCTTGAAGCGACTGACCCAGACAATCAATTACCATCACATTGGAGCCACCTTCTGTGCCAAACCAACACACATGCGGAATGCCTATCCTGGTAATACGCCCAGCTTGTCGCTGGCCTTGTAAAGTGCCGATTGTACTGATTTTATCTATTCTCGTATTTTCACCCTTTCTTAGATCTTTGATTATATTTCTCTTGATCTTACTTTGAAGATCTCATTTCCAGCTACCATATATCTAGATCTGAGTTTCCTAGGATATATAGCCTTGTATCTAGCCATTTTACCTTAACTGAACATTGGTTTTGCTCCCCTTTTCGGGGCTCATAGTAGTTGGCCCTCCCCTTTGAGTTCATGTTCCCTCGACCCCGCGCACTTGTGCGCGCCCTTCGCGGCTTTCAGCAAACCCTCGGCGGACCTTGGCAAAGACATATACCAAGTCTCGTCGCGTGCGGAGGCCTGTGCGACACCGTGCGCCGCTTCTCAACACCTCCCTGATCCTGAGACCTGGGCTTGGGTTGTAGTTGGGTCGATTTCCCATTGCAGCAGCAACTCAGCTCGTCACCAGAAATCTTTCGGTACACAGTACACTCATGTTCCAGGAAAAGTTGTCTTGCACTCAGTGATTCGAACTTAATCATGACGTCTCGTGCCGACAAGACGTCGTGTGCCAAGAACACTTCACCTATCCATTTGTAAGCCAAACATTACAGTGAAGTAGCTGCCTGAGGCGTACCAAAAGACCCAAACCCCATCTTTCTTTCTAGCTTATACCTTCCACCAATGCATTGAATGTCTGTCTCCATCAGCGTATAGGAAACGGATGCAGGAATCAGAACTAGCAGGGTGATGAGATTGCGTGTGTGTTTTGTGTTAGATGACACTCACAATATAAGATGAAGTGAAAGAAAATAAAGACACAATGGTACAAGTATGTTACAGGGGCCAAGAGTTGCTGGAAAATCAACTTTCGTCAGGTCTGCCTCACGTGATTATCACATTTTTCAGTCACGTGCAGGCTAGCAGAACTAGAACTAATCTCTTTGAGCAGTGAGCGAGCAGTGAGCCGCTCTTTTTTTGAACGCGGATGGTGTAGAGTCATTTTCAACATACTGTATGCATTATATCGCTGGTCCTAGGAGAGGGATACATGCCTGATTAAGGAAGTTCCTAGATGGTTCCCAAGCGCACGTCTGAACTATGTGGAGAACCTGCTCTGGCACACTGACAACGGTCCAGGTAGCACATTAACAGAGACCAATGAGACTGGGCACATCGCTTTCGATTCTTATCCTGAGTTAGAACTTGTACACAAACATGCTGTGGCCCTCAAACTCCATACCCTGCATTTGAGCTCTTCAAGTAGGCATGAGTGCCGCAAACTTCGTCCTCCAGTGCATGCTCCTTCGCCTTGAGCTCTGTTTCAGCCTCAGCCTCCACTGCCCGCCTGTCTTCCATCTCAGTTGCCTGCACACCCGCATCAGCCATGAGTGCAGAGGAGAGATCGACATCCACAGGATCAGCAAAGATATCCATGACCGTATGTCGCGCGCGCTGGCTGCTGTTATTACTTCCGCCACTGTCATTCCCCCGTGAGCCGGTGCTGCTGCTCCCGCTCCCGCTGCCATTCCCGTCGCGACGCGGGACGACGGTATCGTACGCAGCGTCTACGCGACGCACTGTGACACCGATATCGAGTTCTTCCCATGCCTGCGCACCACACGAACTGTCCATTCGCGGTGATGATGTAGGCTTGGCGGCGAGTAAATCTTCGATGCTGGGTTCTTCGGAGTCTTCCACAAGTTTGCTTGGGAATGGCATTTGGAGGAGAGGGCGAAGGGCAGTTGGGTAGGTGCCCGCCTGCGTCTGAGCTGTCCATCAGCGGAGGTGACGCAGACTCGGCTGTGAGCAGGTCTTTGCTCTTAAACCTGAGCATGCAGCCGTTGTTGTGAACCTGCAAAGATAGATATAAGCAAGTCGTCAGGTTGAAAGGCGTTGAGACTCACTTTTCCTTTTGTGGTTTGTGGAGATGGTGTCAATGGCAATGCGTGAACATGAGCTGGCTGCATATTCTTGCAGAGGTGGCGCATCCTCGGCTTCTTTGGCTCACCATCAGAGTGCCCTATGTGATGGGGGGAGACGTCTTTGGATGCCATGATGACATGGAGCAGGTTGGTAGCAGCTACAAGACGATGAGCGATGAGAAGGTGTGAGTTGGCCCCGGATCCTTGATATGATAGGGAGGACTTACCAAAACCAGTGTAGGCGATGAGGATGGAAATGCTTGTGAATTTCATATCAAAATTTGCTCTCCTTTTGAGAGTGGTTTAGAGGCAGGAGTAACTGTTTGGAGTGAGGGGTAGCGTGGTTGAAGGGTAGGTGGAAGCTGGTCCGAAGGAAAGTTGTTCCTAGTTACTAGTTAGAGAGGAGCATGGAAATGGCGGGCTGCATATGCGAGTGCCTGACAAACGCTGCTAGCGTGGTGAGGATGAATCTGCCACCCTAACTACAACGACGGTGACTGTAGCAATATCGTTAGCTTCCCTTGTAAACTACCAACTACCCATACATCTGTATTTCTGCAATAACAGTACTCGAAATGACCTAAATTGACTTTGGAATGTCTTGGACTGAAGATGGGAGGACTGAAATTGACTACAGATTTGTCTATAAATGACTTGGAGTGACCATGCGTTGACTTGTTCTGACTCTTTGGCAGGCTGCCCAAGCAGCACACAATGTGATGGAAACAGACCTGGATTTGACTAATTTTTAGTCAGAAGATGACGGAATTTTCGCAGAGATTCATTTTATGGTTAGATTACTATCCGACGACTACCGATTGAAAGAGCCAGACTGGCCCGCCTACTTCCACAAACGAAAGGACGCCTCACCTTCGAGTGTGTCTGGTTCTCTGCCACATAACGTGTAAGCAGGCTGGGATTCGTGATCTCCTTCGGAACTCACACCTACAATGGTCAAGTTTCTGGAGACTACGCGCATTGATGATAGAGTGTGACAGGGTAACCCCCAGGTAAAAAATGCCATACCCATACCCATACCCCCCGAAACCGTACCCTTGTTCACGGGTATGGGTTTTGGGAGGGTACGGGTCATCACCCAAACCCAAACCCCAATTGGGGGAGACTTACCCCTCCAGTACCCCCATACCCCCCCCCCTGTTACCCAACTACCCCCACATAAGGGTAAGGGTTTGTCAAGGGTACCAAAACATGTACCCTTACCCTTGGCTTACCCTTGACTATACCCCCGGGGTTTCACATGCCCATTCTCTAATTGATGAAGGCATGGACAGGTCGAGTGGTTCCGGTTGCGTGGTTTGGCATGGTCAACTGTGCAGTTAGCGAATGTCTCACTCTTTGAGAAAGTACCTGTGTTAGTCTCCCTATACAGTACAAGATAAGTTAGTCTTGGGCCATTGGCTGGCATGCGCACGAATTACATCTTCCTGTTGCATGATGCCTTCCTTGCGTGCAGCTCTAGCACCTCATGTGCAAGCTACCTATCGGCACCATCATATTCGTGGTTCGGACTTCGGAAGTCATCATGGAACGACATTGGGGATTCTTATCTAATCTAATCGCTGGACTTGTTGTTTACTTAGGCCAGGGGAGAAATGGAAACAAAAAGTCATTCAAATGCACTTGCTAATTTGTCGTACAGAAGGTGGTTGTTCTTCTGACTATACATAAAATTATGTGGTCCAGCATGTGCCTGCCTCCAATAGGCAGCTGTATCTCACATGCTCTCAGTGGTGCATCTAGATCATGAGACGTGGGGTGCAAATGAGTTGAGAAACCCATCAGAAACCCAGCGGAGGCCCAAGAGAAAGCTGACAGCGAGTTTAGTTGTCCTTTCTACCAGTTGAGGTGGAATGCAAATCAGCGGGGGTCGCCTGTGCTTGGTGGACCATACTGCAACGCTAGTAGAATTGTTGTACACTGACGAGTTACAGATGGGACAGACCAGAGACAGATACAGTATGAGGATAGACCGTACGAAGATGAGCTCAGATGACTGAGCTCCCATGCGTGTGCAGGGCAGGAATGGGTGAGGAAACTGTGGAGAAGCCGCTGAACAAGCATGGCACAGCAAACACGGTGAAAAAGATGCAATGTTGTTATCAGGAATCAAATCAAATTGGCTGGAGCAAGGCTCTGTTGACTCGGATGTGAACGTTTTGAACCCAGGGTGCTGTAAGCTATGTAAATGTCAGTCACGGTTGATCAAATTAACTTATAGAGTAACAGCAACTCACATGAATTGACGAACCCGGAACTCGGCCCCAGGACCCCGTAGCTCAATCCACTTTCATCCCTTTCCCTATTCAAACAAAAGCTTCTGTTATTCGGCTACAGTGTACTGTAAATGCGGTTTACCTGTATCTTGACTCCTCCGAGTCGTGTCTTGCATCATGTCGTTGGGTTTCTCTTCAAATACGAGCACAAATTTTCTCCCAATGTCCAACTTACCTGTCTTATTTCATGGCACCTTGTTGAATAACCCGAACTGTACAAAACTCATCTCTTGGGCAGGGCATGTCTGGTGGGCCAAGTGACAGTTTGCAACTGCACCTGGTGCAACGCTCCCACACTCGTCCCACCATCGAAGAGGAAGGGGAGGACTTTGATCTGAACGTTTCTGACAATGACAACTCTGACAGCGAGGAGAATGAGTCACCACTCCCAACTCGTCGGGCTCAAGGACTGCCCATGACCCAGGCCGTAACAACAATTAATAACAGTGATGAGGTCGCTCCACAGGGCGAGAAAGGTGCCGCTGATATTCGCTATTTCTTTAAGGAGGAAGGGGGTTTCAGAGTCTGTGTTTTGTGCCTGTAAGTGTTTCCTGCTCGTTTCAATCTTCAATTTTTTTTGATAAACCTTGCAGGGAAAAGAAAGGGCTCGACCCTAATTGGGTTCCGCCACACTACCAGTATTCGAAGGGTAACTCCATAACGACACTCCAGTCACATCTCAAAAGGATTCACAGTATTGTACATGAAACAACGAAAAAGGAGAAAGGATGGGCATTCAAATCACAAGGTTCTGGGACCACCAACGCCATATCAGTGCCGCAAAGCAAAGAATGCGACGAGTTCACTGAAGTGAAGTTCCACAAGCAGCTTGTCAATTTCATCATCTCTGATGACCAGGTGTGTGAATGTCCTTAAGGTTGTTCGTCCTGCTCACAATTTTATTATCCAAGTCTATTCGTGTCATCGAATGCCCCGAGTTTCGGTCCCTTCTCCTGCTCCTATGAAGCAGTCTCACACAAAGCATGATCCCCAAATGAACGAAAGCGACGGAATTAATTATTTAGGCATGGAAGACCCATTTTGCAGCGCTCACGTGTGACCTTCAGGTATGTCCCATTACCCCCTCTTGCTTGCGCTGCTAATATCTCGTGTCCAGGATGCCTTAGGTCAAGTCTCGTTTACCACAGACATATGGACCAACCACAATCTCTGGTCATATCTTGCGATCACCGCGCATTGGATTTCCAAACTGCCTGGAACTTCATCTCTTCAACTCAAAGTGGCTCTCATCACATTTCAACGGCTCAGTGGTCACCACAGTGGTGCATCGCTTGGGAAAACAATATTGGCCCTTTTGGATAGGGCCAAGGTCACACGCAAGGTAATGCGATGATTACCATTACTGTTTACGATCCTAATACATATAAGATTGGTCACTTCACGACGGATGGAGCCAGCAACAATGGGACGATGCTTATGGAGCTTTCTACCCTACTCAAGGCCTGCGACTCGGAGGCCTTCAACTTCGATCCTGTTGATTGCTGCGTCTTCTGTTTCGCACACACTATCAATCTCTGTTCTAAAAAGGTAATCAACGGATTGACTATGGCGACTGACGAGTCATACGATGACCAAGAAGCCCACCAACGCAACCCCATAGCCCTTGCTCGCGTGGTGGTCCGAGCCATCCAGGGGTCAGGCCTTTGTCGAGAAGCGTTCAACAAGACCATTAATATCAGAGATGAGAAATTTTGGTGGGGGAACAATGAGTACAATAGACCTATCCAGCTTGGGAAACTGCAGTTGCTATGCGATGTACCCACCCAGTGGGATTCGGTTTATAAAATGCTCCAGTGGCTTAGAACATTGCGTCTGGTATGTTGCTATCCCAGAAGTTGGTGTTTGACTAAAAATTCCACACGACAGGCCGTTGATAATTTCCTCACTCTCCACAGCAATAGTGACCTTTCCTCGTACAAGATTTCACCCGGGGAATGGAGTAAACTGGAAGAGATCGAGTTTGTTTTGAGCGTAAGCTGTGAATGGGAGCTCGAAATTTTAGCTGACTGAGCAACCCTAGAGACCCCACAACGTATTTCATTTGTTGTCGACGGAGACCGTCCCAGCCTTATTGCATGCGCTTCCCACTTTCAAGGTATTCATGACCTCATGGGAGAAAGTTAGCAGCAAAGACCCTCACTTGGCATCGCTTATAAACCCAGTCTCGAACACACTCATAAGTATTATTCTTGGATGGATCGTACACAATCGTACATTATTGCTTTGTGTATGTGCCAGCCAATAGTATCTACGTGACTAATGGTTATATACAAGTTCTCAACCCTTCATCACGGATGAATTATCTTAAAGCAAACTGGGAACCCCAGTACATCACAGCGGCTGAAGAGATGATTCTGACAATGGTGAGTGTGCTAAGTTTACCCAACAGCACCGTTTGATATCACATGGACACAGATGCATGAATACCATGCAAAACTTCAGCCTCCAGATTGTAATGCAGTTTGTGAAGTCAGTCGTTTAGCTTTGTCGCCAACAGCGGAGCTGGCAAAGAAGTTCGACATATATGACGATCTCAAATTTGGCAAGTTGGACCCAGTGTGGACGATCGAACAGGAATATCAAGCATATGCGACTTCACCAGTCTCACTGACTAAGATCGACATCCTCAAGTTTTGGGAGGTGTGTATATTCATAACGCGAAGGGCCCATGATTTTTATTCATAGTTTTCTCAGGTCAATAGCGACACTTTCCCAACCCTTTTCGCCATGGCGATGGATTACCTCCCTGTACAGGCTTCTTCTGTGCCTTGTGAACGTGTATTTTCATCTAGCGGCGAAACCAATACCAAGAAAAGAAACTGCATCAGCCCTCTGCTGATGGAGGCCCTCCAGATGTTAAAATTCAACCTCAAGAAGCAGCGAAAGGTGCAAGGGATTAAGCAAACCATAGACGCAGTGTTGGAGTCAATAGACAATAACCCAGACTGCGACTTGCTTGCCCAGCTGCTTTCTAACCCCACATCATCATCACTCTTCGATAGGGTCATCAATGTCATCAATTTGCACGAAGGTGGATCTGGATCCGTCGACGATACAGAGAATTCGCAAGGATGAAGTTGAAGAGACCGCTTCTGATTCCAAGACTGCGATGATGTTGAAGAGTAGCACTGTTGGACTTTTTCGATTGTAGCAATCGCCAGTGTAACTCGACTAAATACCTTCATATTTCATCTTTGTTTACCATAGGACTGCCATCTTACTGTCTTAGCTGTGGCCTCTGTGTATGTAGATATAAGAATCCATACAATAATAAGGGAACACATGTGGGAAAGTTCAACGTTGACTATGTGATGAGGTCCGATCATGACTACATGATGCCAGCCCCTATCCCTCCTTTGCACCACCATCACCGTCTCCGTTTCCTCTGCGTCACTGTTTTCTCTTCGACTAAACAGTTTATCATTCCATATGTGGGTCGGGTAAGTTACATTGTTGGTCTTCAGACAATGTGGCACATTGTCTGCTCCCTCTCCCTTTGTGCAGATTGTCTCTCTATCACTCTTTTCTCTCCAAGTGAACTGTTTCTCTTTCCGTATCTCAGTGTGGGTTTTTTTTTCGGAAATTGCTGTCGCAATGTACCATGACTACGTGATGCGCATCTGTTTCTCTTTGCGCATCACCGTCACTGTTTCCTCTGCATTGCCATCGTTTGGTGAGAACATGTGATACATGGTAATGTACATTCTCTCTCTATCACAGCTTTCTCTCTGACTGGACTGTTTCTCTTTCTGTATCTTGCTCTGTTTTTTTGCCCAAAATTGCTCTAGCAATGCACTGGCAGCCTGGTTTGGTTTAGCTCTTTCGTGAAATCTCTGTCTACTCGCCAAGTAAACGGCTTCTCTTTGCCTGTCACGGACCGGTAAGTTTTTCGAAATCACCGTGCTCACAGCCTCTCTCAGTCTTGCTGCTACATCTCACTTTGCCGTGCAGTGGAGCATGCCATACCAGCTCGCGTAAAATGTCTGACGTGCTCTCTCATTCTCTGTACGGAAAAGTAGAGTTAATATGATGATAACTCATTTTCAAAAATGTGGATCTCTCGTTTGTGTTGTAACAGATCGTGGTGAGATTGGTTTTCACCTGATCCGGGCACATTGTATGCGCCTGCTTAATTTGTTTACTCCATCCACAATTTTCTTTGAAATTGTCAACTTTTTCGAAATTACCATGGCGATCGGTACGCTGACTGCTTTCGTTTAGAGTTAATATGACAATAACTTGTTTTTCAAAAACGTGGATCTCTTGTTTGTGTTGTAACAGATCACGGTGAGATTGGTTTTCACCTCATCCGTTGCATTCACTTTGACTATGTGATGACGTCCGGGATGACTACCTGATGCGAGCCCCTATCTCTGTTTTGCGCAGTCACCATCTCCACCTTGTCAGCGTTGCCGTCCTCTGCTGAGAGCATGTAATGCACAGCATGGTCTAGCATTTACACCGTTGTCATCTCCCTTGTGTGCTGCAAGGTTGTAATGCACAGTTATCTCTTTTTCTGTACAGACGTCCTCCCAACATCGTTGTAATGTCTTAACACTTGCCCCTATCTCTCATTTGCACCATCATCATCTCTGTCTCGTCAGCGTTCCCGTCAATCTTTCTCCTTTTCACATCTTGCTGAATTGTGTATGCCCCTCTTTCTTCGCGTCAATGTGACCCGCCCCTGTCATCTTACATCAATTTGTCTTTGCAGCACACTGTTTGTTGTCCGCAGGCTAACTGCTTTCGAAGCAATGTGGCAATCAATGTTGAATCCTTCCTCCATTCTATCGCAAACATGTGACAGTTTCCCAGTATTGCAAGCGTACAGTACGGACACTTTCTTCGCTTCCTTGTGCCGATGTCTACACAGAATATTGCACCATCTTCAGATCGTGCGCTCTCTCTGTGCCCATGGTACATTTCTTTCTATGTCTTGGGAATGAATTTCTCCGTCATTTCCAATCCAGTGACAGTGTGTCTTTCAGGAAAAGTCCAAGAATGCCAGAGAAAATTATCGGCTCCTGCGTTCTTCACCTCTCAATTGAAATTGTTCATCCCAATGTTTCAAGAGGCATCGTCTAAGGTGTCTAGTCTCTATCCCAGCTAGACCTAACCCTTCCAATAGGAAATTACTCACCTCTTTTTCTCTCACAGCTCGTTCAAAGATAGAAAGATGAACTAGCCACTTCGGACCGATCCACCCCATTGCTCACAAATATTACCCCATGGATTTCACACGCAACATTGGATATAATAGGGCAAGGTGAGCCCCCAAGTCTTCTCATGTCAGAAGGCAGTAATTCTGATTGCCCATCAAGCTGGTTTCGACTTTCATTTCGGGTCCCTCAATGGTAAAGAGACTGAACTGTCGAAGATGTATGGTGGCCTATTGCGAGTATTTTTTCTCTTTATTGGTGCTCAGAAGTTCTGATTTAGTCCCCTGATATGGACAGCATCGATTCAATGCTCTACCCTATGCCGCTCAACCTGATTTTTAAATCTACCTGGCGATACGTCCCTGAATTTCTTCTCCAATATGTCTGGTACCTTCCAACGCACAAGTATCGCCAATTCCACACATATCTTGATTGTGCACGTCAATTTTCGAGAGATATCATCAGGAGGAATGCAGAAAAGCCTGATGGAACCGACATGATGAGCATGCTGCTGTGCATGAACGAATCTGAAAGTCCCGAAAACAGATTGAAAGATGAAGTAGTTGTTGACCAACTCTTGTAAGGATAAAGCCACTTGCTTGTCTTCGAAGTGTCAGTCGACCCTGATAGTTTTGTGAATCCCTATGCATAGGTCTCTCCTCCTTCCTGGTCAGGAAACAACGGCGAGCAGTCTGTCCTGGTTCCTCTTGGAGATTGCCCGACACCCTGAATCCCAGGAGCGCACCCGAGCAGAGGTCACTGCAGTATTTAGATGGGCCGATGCCAATGGAGTAGAGCTGTCTACAGCAGACCTGGATAGCATGACATATACGCAGGCGGCTCTCAAGGTAATCATTTCACCTCCTCAAAGGGCACCCATTGATGTGCGCAGGAGTCAATGCATCTTCATCCCATTATTTGGATGCTTTCGAGGGTGGCAGCACAGGACAATGCGATTCCTCTTGCCTTCCCCATGACCACCAAATCGGGCATCCCGGTATCGTCTATCCTGGTGAAGAAAGGGACAATTATAGACATTGCTATCCACGCACATCAGTGGTGAGTTTTACGGCAGCCCTGCAGCCTCTTCTCCAAGGTATCGGTAGCTGAATCAGCGGGTGAAGACTATCAGAAGTATGGGGTGAGGACATGGGCGAATGGAATCCCGACTGCTTCTTAAAATCAGAGAACGCCAAGCATACCCTGATCAGTGTTTATGGCAATCTGTAAGCCAAACCGCCACTGATTTCTGAGTAGAATTGCGCTTACCTTTGTGCTAACTCACGGGTTGAACTTCTGTGAGTATAATTATACTTATAATGAGCGCTCGTTTCCTCATGCACACTTGTGATGCACTGCACAGCTTGTGGACTGCAAGGGTCCATCGGTTGGCGATTTGCATGAGTAAAACCTGACATCCAGGAATCGACAAATTTAAACACTCTTTGCTTTATCATAGCATCTTAGAAATGCTGGTCATCGTCGCGACTCTGGTGAAACATTTCGAGTTCTCGCTTCCCTCAGAAAGCGAGGGCGAGAAGACACTGCGGATCTATCGCAAGCCAACCGTTATGATGATGCCCATGGTGGAGGGGCATGTCGGGCCCTGGATCGGTCTCGTTGTCAAACCACTGAATTAACAAGATAAATCCCACAAAAGTGGCAAGGCAAACAGTATTTCTGTGTCCCCACAATCACTAGTCATTGCCACCAGGTTGTTTGATGTCTGTTTCGAGTGTAAGCGTGCCCACATTGAGTTTCAGTTTTTGGATGGTGCTTGGTGACACGCAATGTGAACAAAATTGAAAACAGTTTTACAGTACGTTCAGCAGGACGGCGCACCATGCCGTACCAGCAAATTGGCAAAACGATGGCTTACAGACCCTGGGATCTCAGTGTTTCCGTACCCACCATCTTCTCCTGACCTTAACCCCATAGAACCAGTTTGGCATGAGCTCAAAAAGATCATACAAGCTCTTCCACAGATCCCAATGACTGTTCCAAAGCTGATCCAGGCTGTTCACAATGCATGGGAGGTCCTGGCAATCCCTGACATTGATAAGTATGTTGATACAATGCATGACAGGGCACAGGCCGTTTTAGATGTGCATGGAGGTCATACCAGATTTTGATTGGATATTTATCTACCTAGTCTATATACCTGAGTGTCTTGCAAATTTCATCTTGATTTAACGGTTAGATCATGTGCGATCTATACATCTTTCTCAGAGGGAAAACAGTGTAACACGGGAAATCAAGTGCTGTTCGGTTACTTTTGTTGTGCACAAGTATCTCCCCTCGGTATATTGGCTCGCCCCTCCCCATTGTCCCAAATGCTTCAGGGTTATCTTGCATCCGCACCTTGATGTATTGCACCAGCATCCAGTGTCCTTCGTGTTCGATTACCAATGGTACCCAGTTCATCCCGTTGTTCAGGGTAAACCCCAAGGGAGTGGGTGATAGGGTACATGGAGTGCATCCCAACAGACGTGTGATTCTGTGTATAACCGGGGATGGATCCCAGCGCGGTGTGTTAGTGGGTAGTCCTCTGGTGGCATAACCCTCATCAGCTGTGGGTCCATAGACCACTGCCACTGCCATTGGTTGGGTTTCTTCGTCGTCCTCTGGGTGCGCCATGGGGATGATAGTGTAGTCTACTGCATGTTGGAGTGGGACAGGCCATGGTGTGCAACGGCAGTATTCAGGTGTGTTGTCGCACCTGGTACACACAATGGTGGGGTTGTAGTATGACTCTCCATCTGAGTCAGAGTATACTTTGATGGTGGTGGATGTGGTGGAGAGGATGCTCACGGCTTCAGCATTGATGGTGGTCTGTGTGGTTGATAGAATACTCGCCACTTCAGTTGGAACCTCCTCTTGTCCCTCTTCTCCTTCGTGCCCTTCGCTTCGTCCACTTGGTCCTCCTTCCACACTTTCATCACCTTGATACGTAACAGGTTGTCCTGTTGTATTGTCCTCCACTCGTCCCCCTGCGGGTGTGGGGAATCGCCGGCGAGCCTTGGCCAGATCTTGTTCGGCTTGGTCTCATTCAGTGACGGCATGGACATGTTCGAGGGCTGAACAGAATGGGTCATCGACATTGTTGCAGTCATCATATGTGGTGATGGGCTTGAGGGTGTCGAAGTTGACAACATTGTAGTGTGGAGAGGTCATGGAGTGATTGGTGATGGGTGTGGTGTGAATCGTACTCACCTTTATGTGTGTCTCCCTGTCAGGGTGTGAACATTTGAACTTTCTAACTTCCTCTTCCGCATGAGCATTGTCCCAGTTCACCCATTCATTGTCAGAGTCTGGGTAGCCCTTCCATTTGATGAGGTATTGTAGTTTGCACCCACATCGTCGCCTCCTGGAGTCTAGTACTTTTTTGACTTCATATTCTTCCACCCCTCCGACTAGATCCGGGGGTGGGCGCTGGTAGTTTGCACTGTGAATCAGTGTTCCCTTGTAAGGTGTCAGGAGGTCTGTGTGAAACACATCATGGATGCTCCATTGCATGGGAAGTTCAGGCAGTAGTTGACAGGAGACATCACCTGGGTGACCCTGAAGGGTCCATGCCTTCTGGGCGCAAGTTTCGTGGTTGGTTGGTTAGTACGTAGGTGGCGTCCTTCAAGCCAGACTTGGTCCCCTATCTGGTATTTGGGCATGTTCCTGGGTTTCACCCATGACTCTTGTGCCCTTATCATGAGTTCTTGCACCTTGCACCGTGTTTCTCTCAATTGTTCTGTTCTTGTTGTGATTTGTGGAATCGGGGATGATACATCTGTCCAGTTGGTGCAAGGATGATATCCCATCAGCATGTAGAATGGGGACTTGCATGTAGATTCATTAGTCCAATTGTTATGGACAAATTCAGCGATTGCGAGGTATTGTTCCCAGTTGTCTTGTCTTTCATTGACCCAAAATCTGAGGTATTGCTCCAGCCATTGGTTAGTTCGTTCTGATTGACCATCGGTTCATGGGTGATACATGGTGGAAATATTTTGTTGTATTCCCAAGATGTGACACATTTCTCTGGTGAACTTTGATGCAAATTGAGGGTCCCGGTTGCTAATGATCTTTGACAGTAGTCTGAATTGGGCCGCGACGTGTGTGGTGTATAACATGGCAGTTTCCTTGCCTGATATTTCTTCTTTACATGGTATGAAGATGGAAGCCTTTGTGCAATCATGGTCAGTGACTGTAAGTATTGAATCAAAGCCTCATGATGGTGGAAGCTTTGTGATAAAGTCCAATGATACCACCTCGAATGGTTTAGCTTCTGGTTTTGGAAATATCGGTTGTAACGGTGCCTTCGTCTTGTGGGTGTTGACTTTGCATCATTGGCACTCTGCGCATCCTTGCACATATTTGGTAACATTGCATTTTAGTGTGGGCCACCAATAGTGCCATTCCACCTGTTGTACAGTGCGTGTGATCCCTGGATGACCATGAACAGGGGGATCGTGATGACTGGAGATCACTTCTCTGATGTCTTCTTCTGTTCCCGTGATTACTAATCTTTCTCCTTGGTACCACCAAAGCCCATTGACTCTGGTCAGTTTGTGTGGATCAACCCACTTGCATATTCTTTCTTCATCTTGTTCTCTTGTTGTTGGCTTCGTCGTAGTTGTGGTTTGTACAAACAGTTTGTTTGGTAGTACTGTGACGTCTTCGTCATTGTTTTCTCCCTGATCGTAGTCGGGTTGTCTAGATAGTGCATCTGCTTGTCCGTTGGCAGTTCCCTTGACATGGTGTATCTCGAAATTGTATTCCGCTAGCTCTAGGACTTCTCTAGCGATCCTTCTACTGATCTTCTGGGGGTCTCGCCAGTACTGAAGGTTGAGATGATCGGAGAATATGCGTACTTTGTGTGGGGATCCTGCCAGTAGATGTCTCCAATTTCACAGTGCTTTGACAATGGCCAGTAGTTCGAGGTTGTAGATGTTGTAGTTTTGTTCAGCAGCATTGAGTGTTGCTGAATAGTATCTTACTGGGTGTCGTTTCCCATCTTGTTTCTTTTGTAGCAGTACTGCTCCAACTGCAAAGCCTGACGCATCTACTTCAAGGTCGAATTGTTGCATTTGATCTGGGTGTGCTAAGATGGGTTTGGCGGTGACCTATCATTTGAGGGTATCAAATGCGGTTTGTTGTCTTGTTCCCCATTGCCAAGGTTCATCTTTGCGTGTTAGTTCATTGAGTGATCTCACGATTGGGGCAAAGCCCCTGATAAATTGCTGATAAAAATTGCAAAAACCCAGGAAGGATCATACATCCTTTACTGATGTGGGGGCCGTCCAATCTCAGATGCCCAAAATTTTAACGGGGTCCATGTGTGTCGCCCCCTCTTCAAGGATTACCCCCAGGTAATCAATACTGGAGGCATTGAAGACACATGTTTCTGGTTTGAAATAAAGATCGTGCTTCTGTGCAACTGCAAGTACATCACAAACTGCTTCTTGGTGTTTTTGAAGCGATTGCTGCTGTCATTTTGTTGCAATGGCGATATCATCCATGTAGACCCTGATGGTAGTTCCTTTGACTTCATGCTTTGCAATAATTGGTCGATAGATTTCATTTATGAAGCTCTGGAATGAGGCTGGTGAGTTGCATAGTCCAAAGTACATTACTGTGGGCTCAAAGAGGCCACGTCGTGTTTTGAATGCTGCTTTGTGCTCAACACCCTCCTTGATCCAGATATTGTTGTACCCTTGTCACATGTCTAGTTTGTTGAATAGTTGGACTCCTCCAAGATCTCTAATTAGATCATCAATGAGTGGAAGTGGGTATTGGTTTTGTATTGTCCAATCGTTGATTTTTCTATAATCCTGTACTGGACACAGCTTTCCGTCCTTCTTTTTGATAAAGAAAAAGGATGATGCATACAGGGATTTTGAGGGACGGATATATCCCTTCTCTACTTGCTCATCGATGAACTTGTCCAAGGCTGCGTCTTCTATCCTGGTCATAGGATATACTTTGCAGTCAATTACATCTGGGACTCCTGGTTTAAAGTCGATTGCATGATTGCAACTCCTCTGCAGTGGGAATCATTTTGATTCTTCTTTGTTAAATACCTTCGCAAAGCATTGGTATTCTTGTGGTATTTCGACTTTCTTGGTGTATTGTTTGGCGTCAACTGTGAGTTTGACAGCTGACCGATGGCCATACACTTGCTCTTCCAGTTTTCATATTATTTGCTCTTTCATCTCTGTGGTAAACATTCGTGATATCTTTGCATCTTCTTTTTCTTCCGCAAGAAGTCACGCTAGCACTGCACATCTGTTGGTGGGGTTAACTGATCGTAACACTATAGGGAGTTGTTTCTCATCTATAGTGGCATGATGCCAGCTGAATCTTAGCTCATAGGTGGCAAGCCAAGGGTATCCCAGGAGGATGTCCTCTTTTCCAATGTCTGTGATGAGGAAACACATTTCTCTCTTGGCTCCTCCGGTTTCCACGTTGAGCATTAGGTAGTGTGTAATCTGCCCTGCTTTGTTAGTGGTATCGTCGATGTTGTAAATGTTTTTGGGCTTATCTAATGACCACTGTCCCAACTCCATCTGCTTGACGAAGTTTGGATGTATAAAATTGTTGGTGGCTCCTGAGTCCACTAGTGCTTTGATGTCGGCCATGTTGTAACTTGCACGAATAGACACTGGTACTTGCATAGATCGGTAGTGCATAATGTACACAGAGTTACAACGTATTGCCCTTACCCAGGCCATCGGGTTCAGGCGCGAAGATGTTTTCTCAAGTGCACACATAGCCTTTGCATGCGTGCCCCCCTGGCTTCAGGAGCCACAATTCGAAGTCCCAAATGCAAGAGATGAGCCAGCCAACTTAGTACTTGAGCCTGTGCCCATGCCCCTCCCCATTCCAATCCATCCAGTCGTCCCCCATCCCTTTCCCAAATGCACTCCTGAACTTTGCTGTCCCACCTCCGCTCCACCAATACTTCAATGTTTCAAAGACCCAGGTGAGGGTGATCTATATTCGCATCAAGTCAACCTTGGCCTCCTCATCAGCATGCAGCAAGGCTCCCATGCCTGTGAAACATCGCAGCCTTCCCCTCCTGTGTCTCCTCTCTTGTCTGCCTTCTTGCCATTGTCACCCAACTCACCTCCGAGTTTTTTTCATTCACCATCACCGCTTCTACCTACCTCATTGCCCTTGTCACCCAAGTTATCACTTTTGCTGTCACCATCGCCCATTCTGCCCACCAGTTCGCCTCCATTGCCCGAGCTCCCAGATATTCCACTGTCTTCATTTTATGACATTGTACCTCCGTCTCACCTGCCATCACTGTCCATCTCATCGCCTATCCCATCGCTCTTGCCCCCATTTCCTGTATGTACCATGTCGTCACCCCATACACTGTTGCTGCTCAAGCCTATGCCTACGATTTTGCCCTTTTCTCTGATGCTCACTCACTCATTGTCGCCACGTGTCATACCGCTTATCCTGCTGCCCATGCCACCATTTCTCGTCAGTACACCATCGCTGCCCCCTCCTTTCATTTTCGACAATTTGTTCACCATGCTTCCATTGTCATGTCATGTGCCTGCCCATTCGCCATGTCCATCTGACTTACTGCCAAGACTGTCGCTCTTGTCACCATTCCCAGCTCCTGCCACAATATCACCACAAACTCCTAGCCCATCATTTGCACTCCCATTCCAGCCTTTCAACTGCATGCTCACGTTGTCTTGTGACCGCCCATCCCCCTCTCCATCCCCCCTTCCTTCGTATACCAGTCCTGTCCCCTTACCCTTGCTGCCGCCTCAACCACCCGACTCCATGCCAGTAGGCCCAGTCGAATTGCAGCCACCACTACCAAGGACACCTTCACCTTGTAACATCCCTTCACCCCTCATATTTCCACTCTCACTGCCACCCTGACCACCAGACATCACCACACCAGCCAGCTCAGTCAAACCATGACCGGTCATATTATCCAACCCACTTCCAACGGTCACCAACACCATTACTGCGAAACATGAGGAGTCAGAGTCAAGACCGTGGCAGCAGGTCAGATTTCGAAATCACCAGCACCACCAGCATAGGCACTACCACCAACGCCAATACACCTTTGCACCACCTTGCTCCTGCAGCCTTGCCCACAGCTCCTTCTGGTTCCTTGAGTGGAGAAGACCCTGCTGCCATCTGCAACTCACCAACACGAACTCAGCATCCAAAACAAGCTGTTTGACTGAGGATGGTCAATCTTTGACCCCCGAGCAAGTGTAACAACTGCTTCCCATCTAGGCTTGAAACTACATATTTACATAGCATACTCAAATTACTAAGCTTTACTTACAGTACATAGTCTTCAACTCACACTTGGAATACACATGTTTCTTGGATCTCTTCTGCTGTCTCTTTCTCGTTAGCGTCCCACGTGTGTCTCTGTCCAGGCCTGCTGCCTGTGAACTCCATTCTGATATCCTTCCCATTTCCCTTTTATACCAACTTCACAGAACTCATACTCAGCATCACATGTCGCTACACCTGGATGCCAGATGGACGGGTGGGCCTGTAAACAGTGCAAAAAATACTGCTCACATGACCTACAAACAAAGACGTTAGCAAAAAAAAGGACGAGAAAGGGCAAGGTTTCTCGTGAGGGGTGGCAGCATGCAGGAAGAAAGGTGAAGGGGGAGATGGGGAAGATGGGGATTTGTGGAAAAGTGGGAAAGGGGCGCACTTGTGAATAGCTGTTGACAGGTGTGGCGTGGGTAACAGACACCGGGTACCAGTTACCCCCCAGTGAGCGGTCACATTCTAAATGCTAAATTTGATTTACTGTGTTCACAGAGAAGCCGATACATGGCATCATTGCTGCAATGCAGCAAATTTGATTTAGTGGAGCAGACACTAGCGGACAAGATTTTTATAAATTTCGTGTCTGTACAAACACATCTTCACTTCAACTTGTAACGTCCCAGGTCATAGTAAGTATCTGACCTAAGCCGATAACTCAGGGGACAAGGCATAACAAGACAATTATGGTATGATTACCTACTGTACGATGACGGATGACGATGGTTGATGACTGATCACCTACTATACGATGACTGATGCCTTACTGTACGATGACTGATGCCTTACTGTACGATGACTGATGCCTTAGTGAGCGGATTACAGATAGTAGTAGTATTTGTCGTGTGTTGTATGTCATGACTAGTAGTAGTGGCGTGTTACTTACGGTTATAAGGAAGCTGTCGACTGTTGTGGTCGACAGCTTGAAGTTCTTGTACACTTCTCACATCGAATCGTCAAACAGTTTCCCTTCGTCCTTTCGGACCGCGTTGCCTTCGTCCGTTCGGACCGCGTTGCCATTATATTCGCAAAGACTCCGCCTTCGTGCGTTGAGACGATACTCAGCCTGCGTGCTAGAGTTAAACAGTTGCTAAGTCACCGCGTTCATCCTACGTTGCCGAAGTCCGGCTCACGTGCAGCTTGCACGTAACATTAACTTCAAGCTCTCCATACACCGAACGCCGTGGCGACTATCAATACGAAAGACGGTTGGGACTTTGTACCCTACCGTATTGACGCAAGAGAACGAGACGCACCCACTCGATACCTCATAGGACGAGTAAGGTGGCGACACGTCCCAGACACCAGAAGATCCGACGAAAACAACACAGGATATTACGCGGAAGCAGCTACTTCGCAAAGGTATCATCCCGTAGTATTCCACAAAGAACGCTGTTGCTGGGTTGAGCTCAGGTGGAGCAACACCAACAGTTACTTCGAAGCAACACGACCAGCAGCGGACGATCTACACATAAACGTACCATTGGTTGACGCACGACCCATTGATCAACAAGGACCTATAGACGGTCAGGAAGAAAACAATCTTGATTCGGAACCACCAAGACCCGAGTTCCAACTACGAACAGAAGTGCAGACTACGACAAGCCATACTAGTGAACGATCACCAACCCCACGAAGTGAAGTAGAACCCGAAGAAGTCGCAGTACAATCACCAGAAGTAGACGCACTCGCCATACAAACAGCTGAGTTACACATTCCCGAACCAATCAGGGGAATACCATACAGCTATATGACGACTCAAACAGAAGTATCGCCACCCCGACTTGTCATCAACGAACAAACGGGACACGTTCAACAACTACAACCAGAAGACGTGGAGGCCGTCAACCGAGCAATGGGACCAGATGTCCCTGACGCACCAAGTATCCCTGAAGGAACTAACATGTTCTACGAATTCAGGATGAACCGAAACAGAGTACCATCGCCTGAAAATAGGCCATTTCCACCATTACGACCACAAGGCGGAGGACCGCCAGGAGGAGGACCGCCAGGAGGAGGACCACCAGGAGGAGGACCGCCAGGAGGAGGACCGCCAGGAGGAGGACAACCTCTAGCAGGACCTGCGGTAGCCCACAACGCACACCAAGGGGGTAACGATAAATTTATCGGTAACCCACCACCTACATTCACAGGACAAAGATCACAAGCCGAGGCCTTTATCCTCCAATGGGAGGTCTACGCGGGAGTCAACGCAAACCACTCAGCTATGCTGAACAAATACCAGAAAGCTATGTTGTTCCTAACATACATTCAGGGAAACACGGTTAACCAATGGGTCATGTCCGCAAGTCGATGGCTAGTAAACGAAGTAGCCACAGGAACCAACCAATTCGACAACAGGCTATGGGAGAATCTACTCCACGCCTTTCAACGACAGTTCGGCGACGTTCTCAGCAAGGAACGAGCACAGGCACAACTAGATGCCGGAATACACATGAAGGAGGGAAGAATCGACGATTATATTGCCCTATTCGAACAACTTGTTCGACACGCAGGGTACAATATCAACGCCGAGCAAACACTCAAGTACTTCACCAGAGGACTACCAAGGACGTTGTACGAAACCATGTACCAACACGACGATCCCCGAAACTATGAAGAATGGAGAGAATCCGCCTTGAGAAGGCAGCAGAAATGGATTCACATGCAAACTGTCAGAGGCAATCTCGATGCCTTCAAACCAGGACGAGCTCCGGGAGGAGCGTTAGCTAAGTTGCTAGCACCCCTCCAAAACGATGACCGAATGGACACATCCGCAGATCGAGTAAGAGGACGATTGGCAGGAGCAGAAGACGTACTCCAGAATTACAAACGCAATGATAATCCACCACGCCCACCATTCCCACCGCGTGGAGGATTCCTACAGAGGCAATTCAAACGAGATCACAGTCAAACGCAGTGTTACAACTGCCAGAAGATGGGGCACATCAGTCGTGACTGCCGACAACCACGAAGGAACCGAAACACACAAACACGAACAGCCGAAACCGCGCCTACTAAAGAAGAAAAGGCAGCGGAATGGCTCCGAGGAGTAGCGGGAGATGACGAAGAAGTAAAAGACCTGGTCCTTCAACGATTGATAGGACAGGATTTTGGAAGCGCCTAAACCCGGCGGCCTGGGTGAGGGCAATACGTTGTAACTCTGTGTACATTATGCGCTACCGTTCTATGAAAGTACCAGTGTCTATTCGCGCAAGTTATAACATGGCCGACATAAAAGCATTGGTGGACTCAGGAGCCACCGATAACTTCATACACCCCAATTTTGTCAAAAGAATGGGGCTGGGACAAAGGGCATTAGATAAGCCCAAAAACATATACAACATCGACGATACCACTAATAAAGCGGGACAGATCACACACTATGTCACGCTCAATGTGGAAACAGGAGGAACAAGAAAGGAAATGCGTTTCCTTATCACTGACATAGGAAAAGAAGACTTACTACTGGGGTATCCATGGCTCGCAACATACGAACCAAGATTCAGCTGGCGACACGCCACCATCGATGAAAAACAACTCCCTATAATACTACGAACAATCAACCCAGGCGATAGGAGAGCAGTCTTAGCAAAACTGTTAAGCGAAGAAGAGAAAGACACAAAAACATCTCGACTCTTCACAGACAACGCCAAAGAACAAATCCTGTCGACGATGGAAGAACAAGTATACGGAAGACGATCAGCGGTCGAGCTTGCGATCGATGCTCAACAATACACGACACAAGTAAACATACCAAAGGAATACCAATGCTTTGCAAAGGTATTCAATGAAGAAGAATCGAAAAGGTTCCCGCCAAAGCGAAGTTGCGATCACGCAATTGAGTTCAAAAGAGGGGTACCTGATGTGATAGACTGCAAAGTCTATCCAATGACAAGAACCGAAGACGAGGCCTTAGACGATTTTATTGACGAACAAATCACGAAAGGATACATCCGTCCCTCCAAATCCCCGTACGCATCGTCATTTTTCTTTATCAAAAAGAAGGACGGAAAGCTACGCCCCGTACAGGATTATCGGCGAATCAACGAATGGACAATACGGAATCAATATCCACTGCCCCTCATTGACGATCTCATCAGAGATCTTGGGGGAGCCCAGATATTCAGCAAACTAGATGTCCGACAAGGATATAACAATATACGGATCAAAGAGGGCGACGAACATAAAGCAGCGTTCAAAACACGACGCGGCCTTTTTGAACCAACGGTGATGTACTTTGGACTATGCAACTCACCTGCCACATTCCAAAGTTTCATGAATGAAATTTATCGACCGACGATCGCTAAACACGGGACACGAGGCACTACCATCAGAGTCTACATGGATGACATTGCCATAGCAACAAAACGTCATCCGCTAGCACTCGAGAAACACCAAGAAGCGGTTCGCGACGTACTTGCCGTTGCCCAGGAACATGATCTCTTTTTCAAACCGGAGAAATGTGTATTCAACGCGTCCAGCATTGATTACCTGGGGGTAATCCTTGAAGAGGGGGTAACACGTATGGACCCCGTCAAAATTTCCGGTATACGGGACTGGCCACCCCCGTCATCTGTAAAGGACGTACGCTCATTCTTGGGATTTTGCAATTTTTATCGGCAATTTATTAGAGGATTCGCCAACATTGCCAAACCACTAAACGAACTAACACGCAAAGACGAACCATGGCAATGGAGTACAAAACAACAACGGCCTTCGACACACTCAAACAACGTATTACCACAGAGCCGATCCTAGCGCATGCCGATCAAACACAACAATTTGACCTAGAAGTTGACGCATCTGGATTCGCAGTAGGAGCAGTACTATTGCAAAAGAAACTAGATGGAAAGCGACATCCTGTCGGATATTATTCAGCAACACTCAATGCCGCCGAGCGCAATTACGATATCTACAATCTTGAGTTGTTGGCCATCGTGAAAGCACTGCGACACTGGAGACATCTACTGGCTGGATCACCACACAAGGTACGAATATTCTCTGATCACCTCAACCTACGATATTGGCGAGACCCCCAGAAAATCAGTCGAAGGATCGCTAGGGAAGTATTGGAACTAGCGGAGTATAACTTCGAAATACACCATGTCAAGGGGACAGCCAATGGAAGAGCAGACGCCCTCTCTCGACGACCTGACTACAATCAAGGAGAGAAAGACAACGAAGGCGTCACAGTATTATCAAACAAATTGTTCATACGGAACGCTATCACTAGCCAACAACAAGATGAACAGAAGATACGCAAATGGGTAGATCCACACCAATTGATCAAAGCCGACGGACTCTGGTGGTACCAGGGACAACGACTGGTGATCACAGGCACAACAGAGAAATCA
The DNA here is from genome assembly GCA_015025155.1 of Lactarius quietus. Classification (NCBI taxonomy): domain Eukaryota; kingdom Fungi; phylum Basidiomycota; class Agaricomycetes; order Russulales; family Russulaceae; genus Lactarius; species Lactarius quietus. The sequence continues at coordinate 27,891 of WITN01000105.1, forward strand.
GAGAAGTGATTTCCACGCATCATGACCCACCTATTTACGGACATCCAGGAATAAATCGAACGACACAACTGATCGAGCGATACTACTGGTGGCCCATGATGAAGCAACACATAGCTGACTACGTTCGGGGTTGTGCCGAATGTCAACGATGCAAGGTCAATACGCATACTACGAAAGCACCACTACAACCGATATTTCCAAAAGCGGAAGCAACACCGTTCGAAGTGGTAGCACTCGATTTCATTACCAAACTACCCGAGTCCCGTGGATACGACTCCATACTCACAGTCACAGATCATGACTGCTCAAAAGCGTCGATATTTATACCATGTAGAGAAGAGATATCGGGAGAAGAAACGGCTGTCCTTTACGCGAAACACGTCGTGGCAAGATTCGGACTGCCATCAAAAATCATTAGCGATCGGGATCCCCGGTTCGCATCAAAATTCACAAGGGAACTATGTCGACTCCTGGGAATTCAACAAAACATCTCTACCGCTTATCATCCGCGAACCGATGGACAATCGGAACGAAACAACCAATGGCTAGAGCAATACCTCCGTTTTTGGGTCAACGAAAGACAAGACAATTGGGCCGACTATCTCGCGTTAGCCGAATTCTCACACAACAATTGGACCAACGAGTCCACACGTGAATCTCCATTTAAGTTACTAATGGGATATCACCCTCGCGCTAATTGGACAGATAAGGCCTCATCAATACCCCGGGTCGAGGCAAGGCTAGAACAATTGAAAGAGATAAGACAACAAGCGCAAGGACAAATGAAGAAAGCGCAACGGTCATGGGTCAAACACCGTGATACGCCTCAATATCAGATAGGAGACAAGGTTTGGCTAGAAGGACGTCATCTACGAACTAATCAGCCAACCACGAAGCTTGCGCCCAGGAGACATGGGCCGTTCACCATCAAACAGGTGATGTCTCCTGTCAACTATCGTCTAGAACTTCCCACGCAGTGGAGCATCCATGATGTCTTTCACATAGATCTTCTCACACCCTACAAAGAAACAGCAACTCATGGCGTCAACTACCAGCGCCCACCACCAGAATTGGTAGACAGCGTGGAAGAATACGAAGTTGAAAAAGTACTAGACTCGCGAAGATGGGGACGGGGGCGCAAACTCCAGTACCTTATCAAATGGAAAGGATACTCCGACTCGGATAACCAGTGGGTCGCATGGGATGATGTGCACGCGGATGCAGAGATAAGGAAGTTCAAACGATCTAACCCACAAGCTGAAGTTCACATAAAAGCAGGGACGACGACACGAACAATCTCCACTCCAATGGCATACATCCCCATTAACACTCTTACCCACATCGATGATCTCCCCTCCGTCAACACTCTCACCACCTACGACTACAACAATAATGTGGACGACCCCTTCTGCTCCACAGTCGAGCACGTGCGAGTCGTCGCAGAACAAAACAAACGAGAACGAGAGCAACAAGAAGGAGACTTGGCCGAGGCTCGCGGGCGATTTCCCACACCCCCAAGCGGACGAGTGGAGGACGATGAGGGAGAAGACCGCGCTCATGAGGGAGGTAATGCAGTCGTGGCAGCTGGATCAGATAGTGAAGAGGACGCCGAGGGAGAGACGGACGAGGATACGCTTGCTGATGAGGCAAGTATCCTCCAGCCCTCCACCGCTGCCACGTCCACTACCGCTGTCGACCATTACGAAAGCGACGAGTCATCTGATGATGACAACAACACATACCACGAGACCAGGGTTAGCGCACACAACTCATCCGATGACGACCAATCCTACTACGAAGCCAGGGTTGTTTGCACCCGCTGCGACAACCCCCCAAACTATTGTCACTGCGCACCCCGGTTCATACCACCACCCATCACAAGAATCTATGACGACGTTGCCGAAGAAACCGGTGATGAAGAAAGAGGATCACCGCCGGTTGCTGTCGTCTTCGGACCGATGGCGGAAGCAGGGTACGCCGCTCGCGGATGCTACCCTACAGTCACGCACCAATCCCCTCTCCAACTACTCCGCGCCGAGCGAATGCGACGAGGCGCCCTGTCCGTGCCGTATCGCCTACCCCAACGGGATTCACCCTCAACAACGGGATGAATTGGGTCCCGATGGTCATCGAACACGAGGGACGGCGGGTACCGGCGCGGTACGTTCGAGTCCGCATGCTCGATAACCCAGAGGTCTTCGGGACTATGGGGAGATACGAGCCCATCTATCGGGGGGACATTCACGCTGAGCCGTGTCGGGATATGGGACCCGCAGCTGAGTACACTCGCGATGAGCTCAAGTATTTCAAAGCTGACTTCCGGGGAAAGCGCCAGGTAGATGAAGCTCTCGCTAGGCTGGGGGATATATCCCTACAAGCCGAGGTGAGACGTTACCGCGCGTCCCAGGAGGTCATCGAAGAGTTGGAAGCAGCCATCAAACGGCTAGAAGACGACGTCTTCGTACACGTCGATCGAGCCAGACACTCGGCGCGAAGACTCGGGCGGGCTCACGCCTTGTTGAGGGTACGTGATGAACATGAGACGGACGTCGGACTTACAGCGGTGACGAATTGGGTGGTTGAGCGTGGGCGCTCACCCTTGTGAAGGGGGTGATGTAACGTCCCAGGTCATAGTAAGTATCTGACCTAAGCCGATAACTCAGGGGACAAGGCATAACAAGACAATTATGGTATGATTACCTACTGTACGATGACGGATGACGATGGTTGATGACTGATCACCTACTATACGATGACTGATGCCTTACTGTACGATGACTGATGCCTTACTGTACGATGACTGATGCCTTAGTGAGCGGATTACAGATAGTAGTAGTATTTGTCGTGTGTTGTATGTCATGACTAGTAGTAGTGGCGTGTTACTTACGGTTATAAGGAAGCTGTCGACTGTTGTGGTCGACAGCTTGAAGTTCTTGTACACTTCTCACATCGAATCGTCAAACAGTTTCCCTTCGTCCTTTCGGACCGCGTTGCCTTCGTCCGTTCGGACCGCGTTGCCATTATATTCGCAAAGACTCCGCCTTCGTGCGTTGAGACGATACTCAGCCTGCGTGCTAGAGTTAAACAGTTGCTAAGTCACCGCGTTCATCCTACGTTGCCGAAGTCCGGCTCACGTGCAGCTTGCACGTAACAAACTGATCATCATCATTGTGATGTGCAGGCTGCATGTGAGCCTGACTTAGGCAACATAGGGTGAACATGGTGACTTAGCAAATCCTAGACTTAGGCACGGAGGCTGAGTGATGTCTCAACACACGAAGGTGAAGTCTTGTGATCCCATATGGATCTTATCTCAACATGCGAAGGCGGAGCTCGAATTGTTCAGGTGCAAAGGCCGACGTTGAATTATTGAAGTGGTGCAGACAAGGGCTGATTGCCCAAGGTGTGGAACAGAGAAAAGGAGTCTTGGATACAACACAAAGCAAAGATAACAAGAAGTCCAAGCTGCAGAATACAAGTCATTCTGCAGCTCTTTAAGTACCAAACTACTACACGACCGCTTTTGCTTACATAACCATACATGCTGACACATCCTGACTAAAACCTACTACAGTCATCCTAGGAACTTGTAAGTGATGACTCATGATTGTTAATCAATGAGTCATATGGCTGATGAGCAACTTGTCATCATCAGTCATCCATGGTAATTGTACATTAGTAACTCTTGATGATAAGTCCACAACTGAATTGTAACAATCATGGCATGTACCAAGATGTCCACTTGAACGACCCCCAGGCGATTCATTCCATATGAACAGTGTGGTCCTATGATGCATGCAGGCAGCTCTCATAACCCCCCCCCCATTGCCCAATTGAGGCCAGACCTGACAAAGAAGCGGATGTGCGCCAAGGAGGACATACCAGACCTCAGCGCTGAACTCCTCCACCTTCAGGCAGACATTGCGGAAAACCTGTTTCCTGAGTTGAAGGCACCACAAAAGGCATCGGTGATGTCAACCTACCATGGGTGTCCGCCCCAACTACATCCAACTCCAAAGGATAAGAGGCACCACTCTCACCGGAGCTGGAAGAAGAAGAAGCCCATCCCCTCGACCACAACTGACCCCGGCATGCTGTCAGTGACCAAATCCAACATGCCCCCCCAGACACAGCCTGAGGTGATCGACCTCACTGGGGATGACTGACCTTTTGAGCCTCCTGGGTAAGTCATCTGATTGATTGTTGCTTTTGCACTCAGATCTTAGAGAACATCAGGCCCTGTTCACTCCCTTCCTTTTACTTTTGGGACATGCATGCGGAGGAGGTCCTGCAGTACAGTAGTTGTTATATATTGTCAATGTTCTCTCGCACACATCATCCACCCTGGGCAGCATTTTCTCCAATCATCTCTCTCTCATGTTGACTCCACATGGCACCTTCCTGAGCTCTTCGGCCTGCGGTACAGTATGTAATGAACTCGTAAAGAACATAATGTAATTTCAAAAATTTGAGGTCAGTTGCAGTGCCAGGAATAAGGCCCATTGATTCGGCCAGTGGATACATGACAAATTTGGAAACTGTCAATCTTCTTCTGGTGCAATTGTATATGTTTGAATTTACAGCTAACTTACATCCATCCATACAATATCTATATCTATACAATAATAGATGAAGGCCCATGTGAAAGCTGAGACATAAGATGACTACATAAGATGACAAACTTACATAGAGTTGGCCAATGAGATGACTCCACTCAATGACGTGATCGCAACTCCTGTCTTTCTGATGTCTTCGTGTCAGTGACCCCTCTCTTTCTTAGCAGTTTCCCTTCTAATGTTTTGTGCCCACCACACCTTCGGCTGTCTGTGAGTAAGATGAGTATGCAGACAATGATGTCTTCATGATTCGACTTTGCTGATCCTCTTACTTTTTCAAGTACTCCAACTGTCCTGTCATGCTATAGTACATCCCATAGTCAACTAAATGCCACTCCTTTGCAAATTTGTCATTTGCAATGACAATCACTCCTCTCCCACATTGGCTCAATCATTGTGCATATTCCTTGGCTCTCTGCGCCTTCAATTTTACATCTATTTTGTTCAGCAACAGTGAGTCACTGCCTGTTTGCAACTGAATGGTGATCATTTCATAAACAGTTTTGCACCGAACATCACTTGACATCTGCTCCACATCTGGCCCTGATAAATGTATGCGACTGGACATCTGTTGCCTTTTACACATACAAAAACAGATCATTGAATGTCTAGATACACGTTGCTGAAACTGGTTGAATCCAATTGTTTTGTGCCCAACATCACTCCACATCAGCTCCACGTCTGGCTGCAACAAACATATGCAAGTAAGCTTAAATAGTAATCGCCCTTCATGCTAAATGTGTTGCTGGACATCTGTTGCCTTTTACAGATACAAACACAAGTGGTAATGCATTGTGAAATGTACCATGGCTGTCTGAGGAGATCATGTTTACTACATGTGTTTTCCGTTCTGCTCTTCCACCCGACGGCATTCTTTGGCTATGCACTTAGTGCGTAAGCCCATCTTCCTTCATGTTTGGATCATGAGTGTGCTGTGCAGGTGCGCTTTCTCCATTTGTAACACAATTTGTGCCTTTCTCACCAGATCTGCTTATGCTTGCTTGTGCATGGGTTGCACATATTTAATCGTGTATGGATGCCTTTGAACTGGTCAGGTTCAGCTGCGACCTATCCATTTGTTTTCGCATTCACTTTCACTCACTATGACCATCAACGCAAGTGCTCACCCTCTTCATCATTCTTCCTTATTTCTTGCACTGTCTTCCTTCCACAGCGCTTTTGCCACTGTGGCAAAAAGTCTCAACATGTCTCTGCTTGAAAAATGTCTTCTGCACACATTTAGCACAAAATTGCAAAACTTAAAGCTCAAGTGCACTCTCTCACATTCATTTTTCCTCCCTCTGTTCTGCAGTTCCTCTCCAATCTGACCATTTAACAGTGCTACCTGTGACGCTCTCAAGTCTGTGTCTGTGCAGTGCCTGATGGACCACTTCTTTCAGGATACAACTCCCAAAAAGGAGTGTGATCACACCAACATCGCTTTTTGGCACAAGAAGGCTTTCTTACTGGAGAAGAGGAGACATCACACCAGCAAAAAATTGTGTGCAGGCACAGGACAAGACACAAAGAGCAACATAACATTTTGGTTCCTGCAGCACAAGGACAGTTCCGTCCTTTTGAAGTCAGATGTCTCAGACATGCGAGGGAAGGTGAGAGAGTGTTGGGCCAAACTCAGCAAAATGTATGGTCTGCTCAGTTTGCCATGGTCTTCTGTTCATCCTATGCAGCAACTGGAGTTTTGTGTTGCATTGGAATGACATTACCCACTGCTATGCCTCTGCAACAACCACTACAAAGCAAAGATGTTTGCACACGAAGATTATACTCATTGGTTTAAAGCGAATTATCCCCCTTCCGACAACACGAAGACTGACAGTCCTCCAAAGTGCTCTTGCAGTACTAGCCACACCATCTCCCATATGGCTCTGCAATGCTCCCATGCCTCCGGTAGTGCGTCTACCACCATTGTCCTGCAAGAGAAGTCGTCTGTTACTATGACAGATGATACAGAACAGTGCGGCGATGATATGGAAGCAGACGACAATGGACTACAGTGCAATGATTGGGAAGGAATCAACTATGAAGACGACGACAATGTGTTCATCAATCACAATATTGAGCACATAATTATGGTATGTCTGTTCTGTTTCAACCACTTGCACCCATTCGTCACTGCTGACCTTTATCTCACTTCAGCCACTTACTCACAGCGCACAACACAGTAGTGCACTTACAACGCCTCTCGAACCGTTTACTACATTGGGTGCACTTACTGCACCCATTTCCGCATCTGATGCTGAGCATGCTCGCCCCTCATGTGTGAGGAGTGTTTGACACGTACCACACCTTCAATGACGGCTTCCCTCTCCGAAGTCTTTCTGTCTCATATATTTCTTTTGCAATTACAACTTTCATGGCCTCCATTCACCGTTCGCACTGTATGACAGTGACATACTGACTCAGCAAAAAACTGTCATTGTGTGCTCCAATGTCTGTTCAGTGAGACATGAATGTTTTATTGAGTTTGCTGAGCTATACCAGTCTTTCTTTTATGAAGAAGATAGAACTGTACATGTTTAAAGCCAGCATTCAACATCAGAACATGCAATCATCAAAAGAAAATTAAGACAAAGCTGTTAGTGGATCCCACAGTAGCAGATGTTAGACTCCGCTACATTTTGGTTACTGGGGTTACATTACACAATTTTACTGTATGTCTCTCTTTACTCTTCTCTTTTTCTTGTGTGTACCTTCTTATGCTGTTGTGTAGCAGTGCATTGGACGAGTGTCTCCTTCAATGCAGCAGCAGTAAGTGTTTCATCACATGAAGACAGAGCATGTGTGACAAGGTAACACAGGCAGAGAGACGCAATGTGTAAGGATCATACCATGTCAACAGCACAAAGAACATATCCTTCTGGCATGCACTAACAGCCATTCATCTGAAGAGAACAGAAAGGATGACAACGGTGACAGAGAAGAAACTATCGATCAATTTGTATAAATAAATTGCAATGGTTGGTAAGCAGAGAGGGCACATACTACAGAATGGTGTACGCAGTGCATTGGACAAGTGTCTCCTTCAATGCAGTGGCAGTAAGTGTTTCATCACATAAAGACAGAGCACGTTTGACGATGTACTTAGTCTGCCATCCTCAACGACATTTTCTATTGCGGCATATCTTTGTTTTCTCTGCTTATGTCTCTTACGCATCGCCAAAGAACCTGTTGAATGTGTGGCTTGCAATTTTCCATTCCATTTGTGGTCAACACCATAATCCTCTTTTCATGACACAGCTTCATCTTATCTACCATCCCCTGCTCCACACATCCAATTGTGGTTTAGTATTTCCGACACTTCTTTTCCAATATGGTATAAGTCTTTGCAAGTCATTACCCTGCAGACCGTTGACGTGTGAGAAGGCATGCAGCATGGCTGTGGGACAAAGTGATGAGTTGATGTGCTGCACGCTGCCATAGTTGTGGCAGAGAACACGTGGGTGTATTCCATGGACGGTGTCTACTGCTATTACGCAGAACAGGCTGTACTATGAGGGAAAAACAATGTTTGAGAATACAAGGAGGGAACAAGTAGTGAGGCCACAATAAAGAGAGTTGTATGGAAAAGGGGAGAGTGTGTGAGGGCGGGAGCATGAAGTGCTTCTCGATAGAAAATGAAGACATGGTTCTGATGCCTGAGGCAAGGTCACGACACCCAACCTGTAAGGAATTGAATGACGTGGTGAGTGAGCCTCAGTCCCCTAAAATAAGGAATGAGGATAAAGGTGACTTACCCTGGGAGCTACGCACAGGCCAGGATCGTGGGCGTGGGTTTTAGTGCACCGGGGGCATGGTGTATCGGATGAATGCCTTGTGCATTGGTGTTGCTTGAATGTATGGTGCAATTATTACTGCATGTTTCCTCAGGTACAGGGGGAACGAATCCCTGGCCCAATGGCCCTTGGCCTTCATGACATCGAAGGGCATGCCTCTGAGGAGGTACTCCAAGGTGGAGCCAATTCTGATACCATGCCCCTGCAAAGGCTCCAAACCGGTGGCGCGTGTGGCCTCCCCCACCCTTTCCATGAACTTTGCCTTGGTGAGTGGGCAACGGGTGTGCATAGCCTTGTAAGCAAATAGGTGTGAAGCCTCTGAGGGCTGATTGATCCGGAGGTGTTGACCAAGGGCTGCGGTGGGATCCGTGTCCCCATTCTGTGATGCCCAGTATGCGTCCTCGCCGCCGATCAGGTCAGCCTTGGTTTTGGGTAGATGGAGCATGGTGACCCTGAGGTTGTTCTGGTCCTGGTCGTATGACAGGTGCTGAGTAGTGACATGACAGTTTGGATTGAAGCTGCTCAAGGTCCAAACAGTGAACTTGCCAAGCCTGGCCAAGGCATAAAAACACATGGTGAGGCACACAAAAACGGCTGCATTGAGGGGTTTTTCTAGGTTGAGCTGGGTCCGCACTGCCGAGATAAAGTCTGGGGTGTACAGGCAACATTTTTTCTTCCTAGCTGTGTTTGGGGTAAGCTTGTCCACTGCCCACAGCATGGTGTCCATCTCTCATTTTTCGAGAGCCCACAGAATACTATGGAGTAGGTGCCAGGCACGCACTCCATTGAGGTAGTTGGATATGGTCTTGCCTGAGTACGTGGCGGCCATGTGGGTGATGAAGGCGGACAGCAGGTCCCGAGTCGCTGGAGCCCTCTCAGCTTCTGGGACGCCCTTCTCATCACAGAAGCAATGCCACATCAGAAGGCCTGCACCATACACGATGCACATATCCTCCTCCCAGGCATGGAGCATTGTGTCCTTCACACGCTCGCACTCCGTGTCGCTGAGGGTCAGGAGGCTGTTTGAGGCTTGGATATGGATGGCCAGGGTCCAGCTCCGAAGTTGATCTTTGGCAAGGCAATGCAGGTGAAGGAGAGACAGGATGGGGGTGAGATTTTGTGGGTATGGGGCCAGTCCTTTGGATGACTGGGAGGATGCGGTGGGAATAGGAAGGGCCCTGGGGCGAGAGCTATGCATTTTTCGCAATTTTGTTGGTGGTGGCTGGCCGTTGATGGCTCCACCACCTGTGTCTTGCGAATGCACCAGGCCCCTGATTGCGACTCTCCTGGCCAGGTCTCTGGGGTCAGACATCGATGAGGAAGAGCCTGACGTCCTCAGGGACAGGGACAGGGCTGAGCCAGAGTGTGGAGGGAGGGTAATGGCCATGGGAGGGGGTGTCTGCTGGGTTTTGCATGCTAGGGATGTACCTTGTGTATATCAGTCTATTGCCAGCCTCCGCAGATTGGAGGATGCACCGAAAGACCCAGTTTGTGGGTTTGTTGGCGCTACATCCCTTTCACCACCCCTTGATGACCCCGCGGTTGTTGCCGTATACCACAACATGTTCGCCCTCTTGTGTAAGCATGCATAGGTAGATTGTGAGGAGCTTGAAGCCGATGGCCTCTGCCCATTGAATGTCTCTTCCCTGGGATTTCCATCCTCAGGTGAGCTTCCATGCCTGCCATCTGGGGCCAATAGTGATCATGACGCCGAAACCTGAGCTTGCGTCTGAGTAAGCCTCATAGTCCCCAGGTGTTCACAGCTCATGGATGGGGCAAGAGATGTCCATACAACTGAGCTGGTGTTTCCACCAGTTGAGGTTGTCAGGGGTGTCCCAGGGAGGGGTGTGTGGAAGAAAAGGACTATCGTTGAAGGAGGCGAGCATGGCCTCCAGGCTGGTGAGGTAAGCCCAGCCTGCAGGTACGACCAGCAATGCAAGTAGAAGCTTCCTGTAAAGTTTTTGTGTTTCAGCGAGGTTGTGGGTGCGCGTTGCCTCCCACTCCGTGATGGCGGCCCGATACCTGGCCTTTTTCTCCCCAAGGAGATGTATGATATGTGTCTGCAGGTCCCAGTGGAACCTGAGATAGGGAACCTCTGTTGCGAATGGGACAAATTTTGAGTGCTCCCATCTGATGCTGAGGCATGTTGATATTTTGTCGATATCTGTGTTGGCATAGGAGAAGACTTGGTCAGCACCCACAGTGATGGTGACAGTGACCTAGTGTTGCCACAGCTCAGCTCAGCTTGGCTTGGCTCAGCTAAGCATGGCTCGACCATAATGGGACAAGCTGAGCTGAGCCATTCCCAAATGAGCCAGCTCAAGCCAAGCTCGAGCAGCTCAAGCTGACTCTTGTAGTGGATAAGGGAATTTAAGTATATATGGTAATCAAGCAGTGAAGGGAAGCCAGGGTGGGGTGGGACAGGGTGTAGTAGTCTTGTAGAAAAGTGTAGTAACTTATTAATAAATATACCTTGTGCATACACTCAGCTGATGTGAGTCAAGATTGAAGGGGTGGATAAGCAATGGGGAGGGGGAGGATGATGAGGGGGAGGAGGATGAGGATGAGGAGGGGAGGGGATGGATATGGGGATGAGGGGAATGGGGATGGGGATGAGGGGGATGGGGATGGGGATGAGGGGGATGGGGGGGAGGGGATGGGGATGAGGGGGATGGGGGGAGGGATGGGGACAAGGGGGATGGGAGGAGGGGATGAGGATGAGGGGGATGGGGGGGGGATGAGGATGAGGGGGATGGGGGGGTGGGGATGAGGATGAGGGGGATGGGGAGGAGGGGATGAGGATGAGGGGGATGGGGGTGGGGGATGGGGATGAGGGGGATGGGGTGGGGGATGGGGATGAGGGGGATGGGGGTGGGGGATGGGGATGAGGGGGATGGGGATGAGGGGGATGGGGATGAGGGGGATGGGGATGAGGGGGATGGGGATGAGGGGGATGGGGATGAGGGGGATGGGGATGAGGGGGTGGGGATGGGGATGAGGGGGGAGGTGGATGAGGGGGGGGGGAGGATGGGGATGAGGGGGATGGGGGGGAGGATGGGGATGAGGGGGATGGGGGGGAGGATGGGGATGAGGGGGATGGGGGGGGGGGGGGGGGGAGGATGGGGGGGGGGGATGGATGAGGGGGATGGGGAGGACGGGATGGGGATGAGGGGATGGGGAGGACGGATGGGGATGATGGGGATGGGGAGGACGGGATGAGGATGAGGGGGATGGGGGGGTGGGGATGGGGATGAGGGGGATGGGGGGTGGGAGATGGGGATGAGGGGGATGGGGGGTGGGAGATGGGGATGAGGGGGATGGGGGGTGGGGGATGGGGATAGGATGAGGGGATGGGGGGGAGGGGGATGGGGAGGAGGGGATGAGGATGAGGGGGATGGGGATAGGATGAGGGGGATGGGGGGGAGGGGATGGGAGGAGGGGATGAGGATGAGGGGGATGGGGAGGAGGGGATGAGGATGAGGGGGATGGGGATGGGGGGGATGAGGGGGATGGGATGAGGGGATGGGGGCAGGATGGGGATGAGGGGGATGAGGGGCAGGGATGGGGATGAGGGGGAGGGGGGGTTGAGGGGAAGGAGGACAGGGAGGAGGATGAGGGAGAGGGAGAGGGAGAGGAGGTGGGGGTGGAAGAGGGAGAGACAGTTTGGGAGGGGGAGGGGGACAGATGTGAGAGGAGGGGAGAGAAGAAGAGGAGAGGAGAGGGAAGGGGAGCAAACAAGGGGAGTCCCTTATTCTCCATCACTCTCTTTCCCCTCTCTCCTTGTGCTCACTCTCACTCTTCTTCTTTTTCTCTGTCTGTCTTCTCACCCTCACCATCTTTTCACCATCTTCCTTGTTCTCCTGCTTCATTGTTCTCCTGGGTCTCATATTCACCCTCTCTCTTGTTCACACTCTTACTCACCCTCACCCTCATTTCTCTGCTCCTTCTTGTTCCCACTCACCCTATTTTTCACCCTTTTCATATTCATTCTTCATCCTTGCCCCCTTATTCACCATCATCCTCTCGTTCTCACTCTCTTGTTCACCCTCTTGTTCTTTCTCACTCTCATTCTTTCTCTCCTTCTCATACTTGCTCACCCTTCTCTTTACCCTCTCTGTATTCTTTACCCCTGCCCTCTTCATCTTCTTTGCTCTTGTCTTCTTCTTACTCTTACCTTTTTCTTCATCTTTTTTGTCTTCTTCTTCTGCTCTCTTGTTCACCTATTCTCACTCACCCTCATCCATCCTCACCCTCTTCCTTGCTCTCATCCCTCATCCCTGTTCTCCCTCTTGCTCTCTCACTCTCATTTTCTTCTCCTTCTTATGCTCACTAGGGATTACCGGGGGGTATGGAAACCCCTGGGGTATTGGTCAAGGGTATTGGAGGGTAGGGGTAAGGGTACAGAAGTTCTTACCCTTGATGTACCCCTACCCCTGTGGAGGGTTTTCCTACCCCTGTGGAGGGTAAGTGATACCCTTCTGGGGGGTAAGGTACAGTAAGGGTAGTATGTCTCAATGTTTATTCACCTCATCCTGTCTTGCATCCCTTGTTGCATCCTGTACTTGTACGCTTAAAATGGATTATGTAATCATGTTGAACTTGCATAGGTTACCCCACTGTGCACCGCAAAAGGCGTTGTTAACACTTTTGTAGTAGAAGTCATAAAATTGTGTATTTGTACTATTCTAATATAATTATCTACAAGGCTAACTACAGTGGCTAGTATGTAAACTATAGGGCTTGTGTTGGGCCAGTGGTCGATGTGTTGCCATGCAGAGTGCAACGGAGCCCACAAGCAAAAACGCGAATTAATTTTGATTAAGTTTTGGTGCTGACAGGTAATACCTATATAGAATCGTTGAAAGAAGAAGTTGAAGTGACTTTGGTGTAACAGGTTACTTGTCAACACGTGAACTTTTTGTGCTGCAGGTTCGATCCCCCACTCGCTCTTTTTTGTGCCACAGCCAATCAGCCACACTCGGCACACTCCGTGATGGCGTTCACAACTGCAACAGCATGGCAGCCAACCCTCAACTCACTGCAACGACTGCAACGCACCGTGACACGTGATGACTCGGACACTGACCTCAAGTTTTGCGATGGTGACAATGACGACTACAGCAACCACAAATATGACCTCAAGATGTCGACCCAGAGGACAACCACCGCCACAGCGACAACTGTGGTCCGTGGCGATGACCGTAACAATCCCAACTTGGACGACAATCGCGACAACCACGACAACCACGGCGATGTGCCACATGACTACGATGGTGGCGATAGCGATGACGGGCAGCACTTGCACTGTAGCAGGACGGAGTAGCACTGAGTTGTAGTCTACTTGTATGTGATTTGGTAGTACCCTTTCGAACACATCAAACACTATGGACCCTCCTCTCATACCCGGGGGGTATCTCTTACCCCCCGTACCCACCATACCCCGTACCCATACCCACACAAAACCCGTACCCGCCCACGCGGGTAGGGGTTTTGGGGGGTAGGGGTAAGGGTAGCAACTTTTTACCCGGGGGTTACCCCTGTCAATCCCTAATGCTCACTCTTACTCTCTCTCTGTCACATACCCCTACCCTTTTTTGTCACCCTATCTCATCTGTCTCACCAAGGTGCAGCCATCCTTTCAGCAGGGTCTGGCCCCATGTACTTCCTGCAATCAATATGATTATGTATTGTACTTTTATGATGCTCAGGGACTAACTATCTTGCCATTTCATCACCACATTGTCATATTGGTCTTGACTATCCCTGTTCCCACTCCTCTTTGTGCCCTGGCTTCATCTCAACTCTTCTGAACTTTCAGTACATGATATAGGACCCCTACAGGGTTATTTAAATTGTGCACAACATGAAGGGTAGACTCTAAGTTTATTCATTCATAGATTTTCATATACCAGTCACCCAATCTAAATTTGTTTCAATTTTGTAACACATATCTTGGCTTGTTCCCCCATTCATACTAATCAGCACTCCCTCTTCTATAAGTGGAGGAGATGAGAGCACTTACCATTTGATGCCCTTTTCTCTGATAAGCATAACACTCTTTCTCTTGTTCACCCTCTTTCTCACACTCACTCTCATTCCATCTCTCTTTCTTGTGCTCACTCACTCACTCATTCACACTCACCCTCTTGATTTCCCTTTCCTTTGCACTCATTCCCATTCTCACTCTTGTGCTCACTCTTCCTTTTTCTTCCTCTTATTCTAACTCTCACTGTACAGCCTTGCCTCTTATTCAGCATCACTATCACACTCTCATTCAGCCTCCCCTGTTATCTCTATCTACATTGTTCAGCCTCAACTTTTCATTCACCCTCTGTTGCACCCTCACCCTCTTTTGAATCATCTTGGTCTCACTCTGCCTTCCTCACACGGTCACACCCTCTCACTTGTCCACCCTTTTTCTCTCATTCTCACACTCTCACCCTCTTTTTTATTCACCACCTTCCTCTTGTTTCTCAATCTCTCACCGTCTTGTTCTCTCATGTTCTCTGATACCAACTCTTCATTACTCACACACTTCATATTAACCCTCTTCCTCTTTTTATCTACTCATACCCTCACCCTCTCATTCACCCTCTTCCTTGTCTTCCTCTCTCTTGATCATGCACCCTCTCAGTCATCCTTGCCCTCTTATGCTCATTCTTCTTTGTTCACGCTCACCCTCTCATTGATCCCTCTCCTGTCCTCTTCTTTGCTCTCACCCTCTTTTTTTTAGTCTTCCTTGTTAATTCTTTCTCTCTTGTTCTTCCTTTCCTTGTTCTCCCTTTCTCTCTCTGCATCTGTAAAACAGATAGGTGGTCAGAGCCATTTAGAACTGTTCACCAATTGATTTGTTTTACATTACCTTATTTTCTCCCCCCTTATTCTCCCTTTCCCTCTCCCTCTCTCTGTCTCCCTCTCTCCTCTCTCTTCACCCTTGCCCTTACCCTTCTCTCTGTCTCTATCTTCCTCTTTCCATCTCTATTTCTGAGAGTGTGACAGTGAAGGAGGGAGGGTGACAGTAAGGAAGGGAGGGTGGTGGTGATGCAGAGAGGGTGGTGGTGATGCAGGGAGGGTGGTGGTGAGGCAAGAAGGGTGGTGGTGATGCAGGGAGGGTGGGGATGAGGCAGGGAGGGTGGGGATGAGGCAGGGAGGGTGGGGATGAGGCAGGGAGGGTGGGGATGAGGCAGGGAGGGTGGGGATGAGGCAGGGAGGGTGGGGATGAGGCAGGGAGGGTGGGGATGAGGCAGGGAGGGTGGGGATGAGGCAGGGAGGGTGGGGATGAGGCAGGGAGGGTGGGGATGAGGCAGGGAGGGTGGGGATGAGGCAGGGAGGGTGGGGATGAGGCAGGGAGGGTGGGGATGAGGCAGGGAGGGTGGGGATGAGGCAGGGAGGGTGGGGATGAGGCAGGGAGGGTGGGGATGAGGCAGGGAGGGTGGGGATGAGGCAGGGAGGGTGGGGATGAGGCAGGGAGGGTGGGGATGAGGCAGGGAGGGTGGGGATGAGGCAGGGAGAGTGGGGATGGTGGTGGGAGGGTGGTGATGATGGTGGGAGGGTGGTGATGATGGTGGGAGGGTGGTGATGATGGTGGGAGGGTGAGTGAGCAATGGCATAGGTGAGAGATGAATGGAGGATCACGTGATCAGTGAAGAGGAGGGCAAGCATAGAGTAAGGGCAAGGGTGAGAGAAGTGAGTAAAGAGGACATGGAGGGGGGGTGACATGATAGTCATCAACACATGATAGATATGGCTGTGGCTGTTCCTTGGTACAATTACAGGGAAAAGTAAATAATATGCCAATCTTTTCAAACTACTGCTTATCCATTTCCTTAAGATAAGCCCTTAAGTCCTGAATTGGAATGGCTGCCTCTTCTCCCTCCAACTTTTCTACTTCATCTGTCTCCCTTTGTCCTTCAGTAAAATTAAGTTCTTTCTTTGCATTGAACTTGAGAATCTGTGTTGCCTCCATGATCTTGGGCCCAAGGTGGTTTCTTCTGGACCTAGCTGTCTCCTTGCTAGCTGAAAAGACATGCTCACATGGTGCTGAAGTGCCTTGGATGAGAAGTAAGTCCATAGCCAACTTGAAAAGTTTTGGCCACTGTCTTCTGTGGTCCTGCCATCCAAATTACTATTAGTACTCCTTAATACTGAACAGTCTTCTACTCACCTGCCAGAACTCCACAGCATTGGCATATTTAAGTGGGGCAGCAAGGTACTCCTCAACTTCACCCTCTAAGGTATCAGCCTGTGGATTATAGCCATGCACTGGACCAACACCAAGAAATGCCAAGGCAGTCTCCATCTCACTAGATGGTGCAGTGGGAGGAGGGAGTGTACCTGATCTAGTAGGGGCTGCAGGTGGGGTATGAAATGGCCTTAACTACTTAAGATTTCAGTTCCAAAATGGCCTAAGAAAATTAAACCCACTCACTGCCTGGATAAAGGTATCCTTCACTTTCTTAGTATCATCTGAGTTATAATTCTGGTGGAACCAGGCAAGCTTTGATACAGGTTAAGAACTGTTTATGGCATAAATGGCCTTCAGGTTTACACAGTAAAAGAGTCACTCACCTACTGCCATCAAATATGCAGGAGTCTGGACAGCCTGGTTGTAGTAGTCTTCTAGCTTACCAATTCCTTCATCAATAATAGCCCCCACATCTCTGCCCTCATCTGTGAGGGTTTTCTGCAAAGTTTTCAGAGAGGTCAGATAGCCCTCAAATGCAGAAACTGCATTGCAAAGTGTTGGTGTCTTCTCAGCAGAGAGTGCTTGTTGATAATAGAAGGGACACTAATAAAGAAATTAAAATATACAATTAGAAAGAAAAAATATGTGCATACCATAAGAATTTGCCTAAGTACTTCAAGGGAATCCCAATCATGCTCATACAACCGCTCTAGGCCTTGATTCTCCTCATAAAATTTCATAATTGCCTAACTTGAACTCAGCAGCAGAATTTATCCAATTTTAAAAAACTTACCTTTTTTAACACCATTGCCATCTTAATCATCAAGAAGGTGGATGACCACCTAGTCTCCACATCTCTAATTAGCTGTAATGGTGTCTTATCTGGGTCTAACTGCTTTAAAATCTTGGAGAATAGATCACGCCTCAATGATGAGCTGTGAATCTTTTATGATATAAGCTTATAATTTATAACAAAAAGAGAAAAAAAAACTCACATAATTAATGACCCTCCTAAGCTTCTCAACTTGGTCATAATCAGTCTCAGATGCCTTTCTAAGCATCTCTATGCAGGTGAGGTTGACAATATGGGCAAAACATCTAAGAAGTGTTAGCAAAAAAAAGTTAAGTAATTAATACTCATCTGATGTGATGGTCCTCTGCTGAAAATAATGCATTAGGTTCCTCAGCCTTCAGTTTGGCCTCAAAGGCATTCATCATGGTGACATTGTTGGATGCATTGTCTGTTGTCACCCAACCAATCTAAATAAAATTAATTAGCTAAATTTTAATAAATAAAGTAAAAATTACCTTATTTTCAAGCCCATGTGCTTGATAATAAAATAAAATGCTTCAGCTAACCTCTCCCCAGTGTGAGTCCCAGGGAGGTGGAGAAATCCCACAAGGGAGGCTCTGAGGATTAGCTTTTTCTCACTGTGAGTTCCACCAAACTCAAGCCAGTGAGCTGTGACAGCCATATATGGCTTAAGGTCAGGGTCAGTCCACATATCTGTGGTGAATGAGACCTTTCCAACACTCTTGCTCTAAAAAAGTTAGCCAGACAGCAATATGATAATTTAATTCAAGCTCACCTGAATATGCTTAGACATATTGTAGATAACCTCTGAAAAGTTATCCAGTATGTGCTTTTGCATAGTGGTCCATGAGAATGTCTGCATTGTGCAGCTCAGGGCAGAGCTGAAGGCAGAGATGGCAAAACTCTGGTCTCTCAACAATTCTGATTGCCTAAAATAAATTAGCAAAAAAAATAAAAATAAAACACACAAAAAAGATAAAAACCTGATCAGTGGCAACAATAAATTTACCAGAGCATCTAGAAAGTTGTCTTGAGTAAATGGGATCTGCGCCTCAGCATGGTGCTCCACAGGAACTCCAGTAAATTTTGCTAAGGCTGCTTTCCCCTGTGGACCCTTCAACTCAACATGGTGCTGTTGACATGCCTTGACCCACTCTTCTGCATGGTAGTTCAGAAGATGGTTATGCAGAGGGCCAGTGGCAGTAGATGCTTGATATCGGTGAACAGTGACAGCTGGATTATTCTGCTTAAGTGCTCTGTGAAAAATTAGAAAAATAATAATAATAATAAATAATAAATAAACTTACAAGCAGAACTGACACAGCTTCTTCCCTTCATCATCAAGTTGAAAGAATCTGAAGGTATCATCACCTGCACCAGTTAGCCTAGAACCAGCTTTCTGACCCCTCCTTGTTGGAGTTGAAGGGCCAGTGGCAGGTCCCAGGGCATCAGGAGCACCCTCTTCTTGAGAGTCATCTGACCCAGGAGGGCCAGGACTGACTGTGAGGTTAAAAGTCTCACTCTGAGGTGAGCAAGTGACTCCCTGGTGTTAATTTGTTAAAAGAATGTATAATAAATTTAATATAATAAATACTCACCTGATTGGAACACTGAGAGACTGTAGGACCCATAAAGGGATCCTCTGCTGCCTGTTGTTGCCCTGAGGGTCCAGGGGAGCCACCTGCAGCTATAGATGTGGTGCCTAGATCAAAGTGCACATGGCTTGCAGTATCTGATGTCTCAGCAGCTGCTGATGAAACTAATCAAATATCAGCCAATCAGGAGACTTCACAAGCTAGAAACACACACCATCAAGCTGGAAAGACATCTCAAGAGCCCCACCAGGAAGTTCCTTCTGCTTGCCCTTTGTCCTGGGCCTTTTGGGAGTCCTCTTGGGGGTAGAAGGTGCCTGTTACGATCTGCTCAACCTGCCAGCAAGCAACGCAGGTGTTTACATGAGCACTGGAGGAATTGCCATGATTACCCAGAGGCGCACACCTGGGAGTCACGTGCAGAAGAAGACATCGAAGAAGAAGAAGCTGTACGTGCACTCGTAGCGGCAGAAGACGACAGCTACCTCGCCTATGACGAGGCGTGCAAGGTCCGCCAGCTCATGAGTAACATGATCACTTGCGGTATAGTTCCAGATGCTGGCAGGAAGGTGATAACAGGACGAGCAAGGGTCACGTGACATGGTCATGTGACAGAGCCCCAGGTCACGGGATCTGACCTAAGCAATAAGCCAGGGGGCGTAGGATGGCAAACAGTCCTGGGTCGCAGTAAGTATCCGACCTAACCCATAACTCAGGGGACTCCGACGCGAAGGTAGCCAGTGGAACTTGGCGGAAGACAGTTGTGTCCTGAAGATGACCAACGACGACAAAACAGCGATCGCGTGGTGTAAGACCTGAGGCCTGAATGCTGGACGAACTCAGCGGGCCGCGCATTGTAGTTGGGACGCACTCCAATGGGCCGGGTTTGATCCCCTTTCGGGAAGGTGTCCAAGATGGATTAGTCCGAGGAGCGCCTGTGTTAGTGCCGAGGCCATTGCTTACTGACGCATGGCAGATTTGTGTTGTGGATGACATTTCCCACTTATGCTTATTATTTACTCGCTTACTGATGTGATGAGGTGGGCTTATTGATGCCCCATGGTTGCTTACTCACTGGTTGGAAGTGCTCAGTCACTCATTGGTGGGGACGCTTACTTATGGCTTATTGATGCCTTATTCATGTGCTGATTGATGTGAGTCATCATGCTTATTATTTACCATTCTTACTATGTGTGTCGCCTTTGTGGCTTGACGGACATTTACTATAAATACTATACAAGCTGCGCTATGGTTCGCTAGCTTAGTTGTCTTGAAAACCCACCTGTATTCTTCTCAGGAAGTTCAGACAGTCTTATAGCAGAGTCATTGTTCATTGTGACTATCTTGTTGCCAACTTAATTGTTAGGTGTTGCCACTTTGAAACGTACCTCAAAGCTAGGCAGTAGGGAACCGTTATTTTCCCTCTGGGAACCGTTATTTCCCCTGTACAAGTTGTTCCTGAGTTCAGAAGCCATGCGCTTTGCTCAGCATCGAAACAAGGAAGACCCATCGGATCCAAGTCGGATCAACATTCAGTGGGAACGTAACAGTGCCCTCTTGTGAGATCCACACATAGTAGACAAGATAGAATGCAATACAAAAAAAATCAGAAGGTTTGAGCAAGCCAATGAGCCAAGATGGACCAGAGATCAAGTGAGATCAGTAGAGATGAGATGCAAATGAGGTTGAGATGGGAGCGTGGGAATGCCAGCCACCGCACTTGAACATCACTGGAACAATTCCGAGTCCTTCAAAGTGCCATCTGCACTCAATAGCGACAACACCCAGCCCCCAACATGAAGATAACAATAATTATAGCTGCACAATTCCAGCGATGACAACAACGACAACGACCACATGGCACCCATGCAACAATTATGATGACTGTGTGACACCTGCACAATGGCAGCAGCCATGGCAATGGGGGAAGCAGCAAAATTGATACTCTTATATTTTGTATATACGTAGTTTGACAATATATTTTTTCTCTATCTAGCTATACTAAGAACACAGAGGGAGAGCAGGGCTCAGACCCCATGCGCGGGAAAGGGAGGTGGAATCCGAGGGGTAAGGGAGAGGGGGTCAGGGGGGGGGTCCGATGTGGGAAGTGGCAAGGCATTGGCCAAGGCAACAAGGTGATGAAGAAGGAGAGGAGGGAGGTGTCCGAGCAGGATCCGATTGTCGTGGGAGAGGGAGAGGGAGGGAGGTGTTCCAAAGTGACAAGGCAGCAAGGGAGATGGAGAGGATGGGACCGAGTGGGGCCCATCCTCCCCCTCTCCCGCACCGCTTGGGGATAGAGGGGCTGGAGATGAGGTGGTAAGGGAGTGGGAGTGGGAGGGGGGTCCAAAGTGGGAAGTGGCAAGGTGGTGACTGAGGTGACAAGGCGACGAAGGAGAGGAGGAAGGGGTCTGAGCAGGATCTGATTGTTGCGGGAGAGGGAGAGGGAGGGAGGTGTTCCAAAGTGGCAAGGCAGTGAGGGAGATGGAGAGAATGGGACCGAGCAGGGCCCATCCTCCCCTCTCCTGCGCCGCTTGGGGATAGAGGCTGGAGACAGCGAGGTGGTAAGGGTAGGGGTGGTCCGAGAGGAGGGCAAGGAGTGTGGTGGATGGCGATGGGGGTGGTGATGGCCCCAGGTGGCGAGGCAGTGGCAGAGAGCGTGGGGTGGGGTGCAGCCAGATAACGGTGGTGAGGGAAGATGGCGTGATGTGTGCCTAGCGCAAGAAGAGAGCGCAGGTGGCAGAGTGTGTGGGGTTGAAGGCTGGCAAGAGTGTAGATGGAAGACGGAGGGGCCACAGAAAGGAAGATGACGATGGTGCACAGACAGTGAACTGTTGACACATAGGTAGCACACAAAAGTGCGGGTCCTGCATGCCAACGGAAGGTGTGCTGGCATGATCATGGTGATGTGTCAACAGCGGTGGTAATCAAATGGTAGGTGAGGGGTGCGATGGTGAGGGGCGAGGGGGCAAGGGGGGAGAGGGCAAGGGGGCAAGAGGGCAAGGGGTGAGGGTTGAGAACACTGAGATCTTGAACATTTGGGCTTGAAGCTTGAGCTTGAACATTGAGGGTTTTCCATTTTCAGGCAGCTCATTCATGGCTCAGCCAGTCAACCTCAAGTCACGTGTCACAAGCCATCACCAAGCTGAGCAGTGAGTACTGCTCAGCCAATGCACGTTGCCGGTCAGCTCGGTGGATCAGGGGTGACCAAATTGAGCCATGGCTTAGCCTGGCTCATCCTGCTCATGAGCCATAGCCAAGCTGAATTTGGTCGTGAGCCGATTTGTCAGCTTGGCTCCACTAAAAATGGCTTGGCTCGGCTGGCTCAGCCAATTTGAGCTGAGCTGTGGCAACACTAAGGTCCCACACCCAAGGAGGAACACGCCAAATTGAGGAGTGTCATACTGCAGTCCTCAACATATTCCTCCAAGGTGCTGTTTGGCAGGCCTTTGCCCCCGTACCATATATGGCTGCTGTCCTGCCTTCGGCCTCTGTGTGCCTGAATATCTTGGCGCCATCTGGCACGCAAGGCATTGTAGCCTTCAAGGTGTGCACAAGGGACTCTGAAAAAGATGTGGTCGTTGACCCATTTTGCGATGGGACCAATGCCGCAGGCGCGAAATATGTTGGTCCCAGCATCAGCAACCATCCCATATACACCCCCAGCCAAGGTGAGCCCGAAGTTGTTGCATGTGTTGACAGCGAACTGATCATTAGCGTGGAGGCGAACAACCAGGCCAGGCCATTGCAATGGGGCCATGGGGATTGTCCGATAGGCCTCAGCAACGTCTTGAATGGAAGTCTGTGACCCTGGAGGTAGGCAAGCGATGAGGAGGGCAATGGTGTTGAAAGTTCCCCAGGTGCAGGGGAAGTCATCGCCATCGATGTGTGAGTTGATAGAGGGAACACGCGGCAATGGGTTGTATGGGTGAGAGAAATTGTGCACTGCTCAGAACTTTCCAGGTTTTGATGTTTTAGGAACAAGGGACAGAGGGGATGTCTGAAAAGGTCCCAGGGCTGCTTCCAGCTGCAGCCGTGTGAATTGGCCAATGTACCGCCCAGTCGCAAACTCATTATGTACAATATTATTATATACATTAAAGTGTGCTCTGATCGAAGAATGATTTGGAGGGGTATATGTGACCCAGATGCTGGGGATCCCAAGGTCAAAGCCATCTGCCAGTCCCTGCACAAGGAGTGGGTACTGTTCCTCCAGGTGGTGCTGTGACAGTGCCTCTGCCCATGCATGTTGGTCATATGGGAAGAGGGGGTTAGACCCTCTCTGCTCGAGGGCAGCCCTGGGCTCTGTGATCACCCTTCCTGCATCCTGAACAGCGATGGTGGTCCAGGTGGTTTGCAGAGCTGCATCCCTTGGGGATCTGCCAGTTGAAGCATAGGGCAAGGCCATCTGGGGCAAGAATACACCCTTGTTTGTTCTTCCTGGTGGCGCTGGTGGAGCCATCCCATAGCTTGGGAGCATTGCACTTTGCAAAGGAATGTTCGTGGCGGCCCAGGCAGATGACGCAGACTCCCCCACACAGGCCTGTGCCAGACTGAAAAAACTCTGTTTTAACTTTTCTGCCCCACCAAGTGTTGTCTCATGCATGTCCCTCCAAGCGACCTGAGGGGAAATCATGGTCCTGATGTGGAGAGCGGGAGTGGTGTTGCCTTCTGTAGGACTCGGCACGCAGCAGTGAGTGCGACCATGCACGGTGGCACCTCCCATTGGACCGCGAGTCACCTATAGCTCTGTGTAGCTAGATGGTGTTAAGATGGTAGCAGCGTGGAGAAGCGGAGGGTGGGAAGGAAAGTTGCCCAGCAAGTGCTGATAAGGCAGGTAGGAAAAGCACATTTTATGCATGGGGAAAACTGGGCCGTGGTTAGCACACAGCCAGAGCGAACAGTGGTTAGCACACAGCAAACAGCAAACAGCAGGCAGTGAAAAAAAAACCACCATTGGACCACCAACAGCGAGTAGAGAGCAGCGAGCAGCGAGTAAAGGGCAGCGAGCAGTGAGTGGAGGGCAGCAAGCAGCGAGTAGAGGGCAGCAAGCAGTGAGTAGAGGGCAGCAAGCAGCGAGTAGAGTGCAGTAAGCAGCGAGTAGAGGGTAGCAAGCAGCGATTAGGAGGCAGCGAGCAGCGAGCAGCAGGCAGTGCGCAGCCAGTGGTAGGCAGCAAGCAGTGAGTGGTAGGCAGTGGGTAGCGAGTAGTGGGCAGCAGATGGCCAGCAGCGAATTGCAGGAAAGCCATAGATCACGTTCCGGGGGTTGTATACGTTGTGCAGCATGCACGAGCAGAAACTGCGATGCCCATGGCACATAGTGTAGGGGGAATCGCGTACAGCAGAGCAGCAAGCAGCGGGTTATAGCACAGCAGGTCATCGCACAGCAAGTAGGGGTTTTTGAGGGGGAAAGGACGAACGATAGGGGGAAATTGATATCAAAAGACAAGGAAGTGTGTGTGTGTGTTAGCAGAGGATTTTTTGTAGACATTTGGAGAAAAAACACATGAGCTCAATCTCCCTATCACAGGCAACATTGTCTCTATCACAAACAGCGTTTTCCCTGTCTCAAATGGCATTATTGAGTTCATCAGCGATAGCATGCAGAAGATCCTCCTGTATGAGCTCAATGTTGAAGCCCTGGTCACGCTTGAGGGCATTGAACCACTCACATCGGACACTACTCTGGTAGTGTATCAGGGCAGCCCTGCCGTTGAGCTGCAGCTTTCATGGGTGTAGCTCCAAATTGAAATAGAAAGAGGTGATGGATTCAGAATGAAGACATGGCCATACCCCAGACTTGGTCATGAAGTGCAGCATAACATTCTTGGCATCGAACAGCTCTTCCCAGCTGAGCTCCTCGTTGCCTCTGATGTGACTGGAGGGCTTGAGGGAGGCCATTGGGTGGAGGGCAATGGAGCCTTCATGCTGAGTGAGACTGAGTGCATTGTTGTTGAACGTCCTCACTGCTTGGACTCCAGCTTGTTTGCACCCTCTCTCTGTGAAGTAATCGAGCTCGACATACTCCAGGTTGTCAAGCTTGTGGAGGGCATAGGAGGCAGGCCTTGGCTCGATCCATTTCTCTACAAATAGTGCTGGGTCAAAGGCATTGAACTTTGGTTTCTTTCTTTCAGCCTCTTGGCGCCGTTCCTCAGCCTCTGCTTCCTGCTGAGCCCTTTCCAGTTCGTGAGCAACCCTGTCATGTTCAACTTGTGCCACAGTGTCCTGTTCGACCTGGGTGTTCCACAGGCCTACCTTGATCACATTTTCACATGTCCAGGCTTCCTTTAGCTGCTGAGTTGCCTCGTCTGCGGTCAGGGGCTGGGGCCCTGGGTGAGTGTTGACCATGGATAACCTGAGAAATTCCCATCCAGGATCCTCAAAGCTCAGGCAAGTGGCACATGTGGGATCTTTGGTAATATGTTGCATGGTTGGAAAGTAGAAAGATTTTGAGGAAGTGAAAAGTACTGTATTCTGATGCTGATCTACTAATTTTCTAAGAAGAAAAGAGTTCCAATTCTTTGAACTGGATGTATGGCAGGGAAGGCAGGTGGCGGCATGGGAGAAAGGAATGAGCATGTGCTGCTTGGTCCATTTGCAAGAAGACTAGGCTCTACGCCTACACTCATGCCTCGCTTTGGCTTAGACCAGGCATTATCTTCTATGTTCCTAAAATTCACATACACTGACCCCAAAAAAGAATTGGATCACGGGGTCAAAATAATTGTCAATACCGTAGTGATTCACTGAGTCAATATAAAGACAATATTGTATAGAGTAAAATGTACATATAGAATGGTAGTATATGCTCATAAAATGTGGGAACACGAGATGCATTTGAACTGTTGCTAGTGCAGACACATGATCTAGGTGTGATCCAATTCTTTTTCCCGATTTGGACAGCCATTGAAGTTTTGCCCTTCAACGACCACCACAACGTGTTGCACACCAAATGAACAGACAAAATGCCTCATAGACCCCTTGCTGACACTACCCCAGCTCAGAAGTCAGCCATTGTCACCAGGAAGGCAATGGGTATGACCAACAAGCAAATTGCGGACAAGGAGAATGTTTTGCGTTCCACAGTCTCATGAATCACCAATCACTATGGTGGCACACACGAATTCGACTCCAAGGGGGTGAAGACAGGTCGGAAGCCCAAGATGTCTGAATGCGACATCTTGTTTGCCTGCCAAATGCTCTCCTCAGGCCGCTCAAAGAATGCATCCCAGCTACACCACGAATTTTTCCCCCATCTCCACATCGATACCATCAAGAAGGCACTCAAATCGCGTGGTCTGAGGGCTTTTGTACGTCAGTCCAAGCCCTTGCTCACTCAAAAGCACCAGGCGAAGCGTTTGGACTAGGCGGAGAGTCATTGTTATTGGAAGTCAGAGAATTGGGGGACGGTCGTTTTTTCAGATGAGTCCAAGTTCAATCTCTTTGGCTCAGATGGCTGTGAATGGTGCTGGAGGATGCCAGGAGAAGCCGAAAAGTCCATTTTCACAAACAAGAAGGTGAAGCACGGCAGCGGGAGTGTCATGGTCTGGGGCTGCCTCACCTGCTCTGGCATTGGGGAACTACATCGCATTGAAGGTAACATGGATTGCTTTATCTACGTTGACATCCTCTCGACATCCCTTCTCCGCACTCTCGAAAACCATCATCTCAACCACAGTTCCATCTATTTCCAACAGGACAGCGATCCGAAGCACTGGTCCAAGCATGCATCTGGCTGGTTTGACCTCGAAGGCATCGATCTACTGCCATGGTGCCCAAATTCACCTGACCTCAACATAATAGAGAACCTCTGGGACCACCTTGACCGCATGGTGCAAGCAAGAAACCCACTACCCAAGAATCTCGACAAGCTGTGGCTTGCTTTGCAGGAGGAGTGGTTGAACATAGATCAAGATTTTATTGACAGGTTGTATGAGAGTATTCCAAACCGAGTGCGTGCTGTATTAAAGGCATGGGGTGGGGAAACCCACTACTAATGTTTGGTATTTTTTGTACATCTCCTTGCTTTGTTTTTGTGCTCATTTTCTTTCAGTACCAAAAACACGAATATTAATTGGATCACTTTGCACATAACTTTAATTCACTGTAGCTATACCTGTTGAGATATACTCTATTCCTTTCGTACATATACTCCTTACACCTTATTGTACAATTCATGTATATTAACAGTATGTGAACCAAGCTCGTCGCTGTGCGCAATGTGTCGCAAATTTTTCACCCATGTGATCCAATTCTTTTTTGGGGTCATCATACTTAATCAGCAAATGTCTGCGTGTTTTAGATTTCCAGCATTCCTCTGTGTTATGACACCTACTGTTTTTCTTTCATTTCTTGTCATGTGACTGTCTCGTTTCTCGTTGCTTTCCTTTCACCTGACCATATCCACTCATTACGTTGGACTGATTACTATACACTTAGATGACACAGCTCTTGGCCACATGACTCATTACTATACATGACTCATATGGGAGGCTCTTATGATGTGTCCCCCATTTTCTTATTGTTCTGCTGCGCACACCATTGTGACTCAGTGCACAGCTCTCTTGTGACCTATTGTTCCCATTACCTTATTGTTCTTGTTACGCTAATTGTTGATGTGACACCATTGTTCTCTGATACTATAAAGTCTGGCTCCTTGTACCCTGTAGCTTCAGACTTGGCTTTATTGTATCTTACAGCACAGTCGTTGTCTATCAAACCCTCTTGCTCATCATCAGTCTGATAAGTTCACCTTGTGTTCACTTATCGCCCTCTCACCAAGGAACCCCTCAACTATCCCTTGCACCCCTTTCCCCTCTCATTGTATCTTTGCTATAAGTCCCTTGAGGTGTGCTTAGTACAACTCTATCACAGTAACTCTTTAAGTGCTCTTTGCACTTAGTACTCTGATATCACACTCCACCTCTGCCCCTTTAGTGTCCTCAGGATCACTAAGCCAAGTCGGCTGAACATCCCTGCTGTGACGTAACACTCTGTCCTCTGACAAAATGTTCCCTGTCCCATGGCAAGGAACCTGTTCAATGTGGTGCTGTGCATCTCTGCAGCATCCCTGCCTCGTTGGCCAATCTTCCATTGCATATGTGTTCAATGCTGTACTGTGTCCTTTCCTGGGCTGGGAAGATCCTAGCACTGTTTGCAGTTCATTCCATTATGTCAAAAAAACTGTGGAGGAATGTATTGTGGCTGGTATTTTTGAAATACATGTCAAAGTGTGTCTTTCTTTGCCCATTACTATGCTGTGCAATCACTAGTATAAAAGATAGCAGGCCATGTGAATTTTGAAAGCTGACACACATTTTGCTGACACACATTTTTGTCCAATTTACAGTAGACACGCACACTGATTGCTCTCTTTGGCTGTCCCCAGCAACTGTATGGTTGGCCACAATCAGTAACCTGAGTGCTGCATTCAGTCGGCAACCGACACCATGTCGACTAGCTCTGGTAACGTGGCTTTTAGCGCTGATGCCGACTTGCTCTTGCTCTGTAAAACTACCGTTGCAGCCATCCATGAGGCATCATTTGCTGTATTGCAGCAACAACACCCTGTATCGGCTTCTCTGCGAATGCAGTAAATCAAATTTAGCGTTTTGAACGTGACTGCTCGCTGGGGGGTAACTGGTACCCAGTGTCCATTACCCATGCCACACCCATCAACAGCTATTCACAAGCATGCCCCTTTCCCACTTTTCCACAAATCCCCATCTTCCCCATCTCCCCTTCACCTTTCTTCCTGCATGCTGCCACCCCTCACAAGAAACCTTGCCCTTTCTTGTCCTTTTTTTTGCTAACATCTTTGTTTGTAGGTCATGTGAGCAGTATTTTTTGCACTGTTTACAGGCCCACCCGTTCGTCTGGTGTCCAGGTATGTACTACAGTATCATCTCTATTCTATGCATGGCTAACACTGTCTTAAGTCTCACCACGTGACTGGCTTTGTCAGGTTTTCATTCACAGGCTGGAGGTCATGGAGCAACACTCCTACCCTCTTCCTCTGCTGTTGCCTTCTGAGTTCTGACAACCATAAGCCGCTCCCCTCCTCCCATAATCGTGGAGTCGCAGTGGAGCAAGCTGCATTCGGAAGCCTTTGGGCACCGACACATGCATTGCTGGGTCAATATCAGTCTTGCTGATCTTGCTGCCTTTTGAAGGCAAACTGCAAGTACTTGCTGTCTTATAGGTGGTCAATCCTGAATTGATGCCTGCAGGTGGTCAAGTTGGAGAAGAGGAAAGTGGGGAAAGGTGTGAGTAGCAAGTCTGTCATTGGAGGGACATTGTAGCTGCACAATTGAGGTAAGTGCCATAGCTTCAGTTCCAATCAATACTAACCTTTCTCTTCCACAGGCTGGAGTCTATGGAGCAATGCTCCTACCCTCCTCTTCCACTGTTGCCTTCTGACGACCATTGGTCGCTCCCTCCTCCCATATTCGGAGTGAGCTGCATTTGGAAGCATTTGGTGCTGGCATGCACATTGCTGGGTCCTTATCAGTCTGGCTGGTCTTGCTTCCTTATTGAGGCTTGATCATAATCAAGGTGTGGCTGATTGAATCATGGGTAGTACAAAGTAACAGGCCTTCTGATGCTTCTGGAAGCAGGCTGTTGCCAGTGCTATAAACATCTTTTCTTCCCTCAACATGTTCCATTCAACATGGACACATACTACAACCCACCTTGTCTCAGGCTTGTCTTTTGCTTTCTTCCTCTTCCTTGCTCTTATTCTTCTCTGTACAGCCGCCGTCTCTGCTGAAGTGTCAACCAAAAGCAATTGTCTTCTTGTACATCTGCCCATGAACATTGGTGGACAGAAGTGGAGGAAGACAATCATATTGGAAATCTTGCAACACACCGTGCATTATCTTCTTTGAGCTCGATTCGCTCATATGAATAAACTACGCAAAACAGACATGGTCTTCGCCCTGTCCGGCACATGCCATTCTTTCATGCAGAACTCAATCTCTAAAAGGCAATCTCATTTGCATGGTGGTCTATGTATTTATTTACATAGTACACATCAAAAGCATCTAAAGATAAGGTGAAGTGAAAATCTTGTGGCAGCTTCTGAGACCCAAACACTGGAATTAAATGAGCGGCACGTAATAATGATCCTAAGTGAATGACTGATTGCTCCCTTTGCCTGCACACAATGTTGGGATGAACAATCCACATCCCCATTACTGGGTCCAGTCCCACTTTCTTAAACCATTCTACAAGAGCAAAGGAATACCGTGTGTTATCATGTTCAAAAGAAAATAATAGCATAAGCCTCACAACATTGAGTCCTTTCATTCCCAGCTTCTCGTTGTCCTCAACAACAAACATGCAATCATGCCTTTGTGTGAGCCCTCTCCAGGATGGTATTGATCGGATGCATTCGCACTGCATTCCATGAGTACCACTAGGATCACTTCTTGGGGCATGGAACGTTGCAATTGCCAAGTGAAAGATGGATATTGGACTGTTGATGAGAGGCACCTCCTCAACATCAAAGTTGAGCTGCTCAGTGAGTGCCATCTGTGTCAAGGAGTGTAAATCAGGCCTGTCAATATGTAGTGATAGACTGTCAATGTCTTGGGGATATTGGCAAGCTGATCAACATCAGACTGGCAGAAAATCGTGAACTTGAAATATAAGTGTACCACATTTCCAGGCCAAGACAACATGACCCATCACAATATTGCCCTCAAGAGGGTCCTCATCTTCACTGTCGCTGTCATTGCTATTGGGCATTGCCTCTGTCAACATGCATGGATGCAAGAAGTTTCTTGGTGGAGTGTGCCCAGCTGGTATCATACCACGCTCAGCAAAATCAGCTTGCATGGCGGTGAGCTTGTCGAGAAACTGATTAATCAGCAGCATTTGTCCCATGGGTTTATGGCAGTTGGAATGGCCATAAGTGCCCTTGACTAAAGAGCTATGGCAAGATTCTGTGATGGAGGAACAAAGTCCCCCTGGTGCACCGAAGTCCTCGACCTGTTGATGGTAATGGACAAGGGAGTGCTGTCTTGGAAGGGAAAATCCACTGGGCCTCACACCAAATGTGCAGAACACTTCACGGTAGTGCAAAAACCTATCAAAGGCAGCTTCAAAGTCATTCAATGCCTTGTTGTCAATGTCTTGGCAGTGGACGATGTAACATGCGTCAAGGAAAGTGGAAAGACATTTGACCACTGCTTCAGGTACATAGCCCATGATGGCGGGCAAGTACACCTTCCATGAAAGATCAGCCATTACATACAAAATGAAATAGATATCGCACCTTCATCAGGCCCTTTGAATCGTCCCCCGTCCACTGTTTGAAATTGTGCCCCTGGGGAAACCGGCGGAGTTCTGGAAATGAAGGGACTGCTGCAATACTAGGTCATCTTGGTGAGCACCAGTCACAAGGAGACAGGAATATTGCATACCGCCTATCAATCTCATCAAGAATCGCATCTCCTGCAGTCTGGCCATGCATGGCCAGTACATATGTGCATATCCAGTTGACCATGTTGTCCTTGAAAACACCTTTGATCACCTGGTGCATTAAGTCGGGAGATATCATTTTGTGGATATCTGTGTGAGGGAAGTCCAATGTGAAAGGCTAAGATCAAATGAGCAGGACTGGAGAAGACTGAACAATGAAT
This sequence comes from Lactarius quietus, assembly GCA_015025155.1. Taxonomy (NCBI): domain Eukaryota; kingdom Fungi; phylum Basidiomycota; class Agaricomycetes; order Russulales; family Russulaceae; genus Lactarius; species Lactarius quietus. Next base: position 59,533 of record WITN01000105.1, read on the forward strand.
CACACTTACTACTATGCGGCTATTGATCCCGTAATCTGTCCAAAGGGTATTGAAGTTGAGAAGCTCAATGAGTTCATCTGTCAGCTCCAAAGTGCGCTGTCCAGCACTTGTATTGAAATCTTTCAAACTTGCTGTGCATCTCATGACATTGTCAGTATGTCAGCTTTGGATAGCGTGAATTGGACTCACTTGGGGCACCAGCCCTGGACAATAGATGTGAGTAAGACTTGCTCTGGATAGTCAGCAATGAAAGCCACAAGATCATAGATCACACATCTGAAGTGTCCATCAGGACATTGGCAGACCACCAGGGTTTTCATTCCTGGACACAGAGTATGCAGTATGGCCACTACGGATGCATGGTATAACTGGCACTTGAATACACGAAACTTGGCCCAAATACGAGGATTATTGTCTGAATAACGGTCACCTGGTAATGGTGTTCCATATATATTATGGCCAAGCATAAATCGAAACTCTCACCTTTCAGGATTGCAAGAAACGCAATTGGAATGACAGTGTTCCAATGCGCACGCCAAACGCTGTTGTGGGGATTGCCTATGGATAGATAGAGCGGGTGGTATTCCACCTGCCCGGTCGCTACTGAAACGGTAGTCTTGTCGCTGCCTAGAATAATAGGACAGTACATGGAGCCCTTGGTACTGTTATCAGACACGAAAATATCATCCTATGTATGATATCATTAATTGGGAAAAGGAAGACCTATGCCAGTGAGCACTCACACTGTCCAAGCAATGTTCCCCAACATGACATTGCTCCATTGATGCTGTCCTTGCAAGTCAAGGTTGATGTAAGGTCACAAGTCAAACTGTCCAGCAAAATCTGGATTTGCTAACATATTTGTTATCATGGCTTCAGGGTCACAATACCACACTTTGTAGCTGGTCTGCATCCACTTTGGAGATTGGTCATCTATGTCCCCATTGTAGCTTGTATTCAAGCATTGCCACGGCACATCACCAAGCTTGGAAGCATCAATCATTGCATACATGTGCGCTCAACCCTTGAAGGGAGCAGGTGTGTTGGTTTCGGCTGAGGATTGAGCCCAAATTTCCAAAAGCTTGTCGATGTTGGAAGCCGACATCTTAACGCGACAGTATAAAAGATCAGCAAGCATAAACTGGGCCTCAGATTGAAATGGGGACCAGTCCCCCTGCTGTGTTGTTGCATGTGGCAGGGGTGGTGTTCCCAGTGGCAGAAAAAATTCCCTTCAGAGTCACAGGGAAGTGCTATTGAAATTGGATGATACATAGCACATCCATGAGAGCAGTGACACCATACCTGTTAAGTGAGGATGTTCTATCCTCTTCACCACTGGATGCCGATGTTCTTCAATGACAACTGGGTCTCCATGCCTACTATGGTCACTGTCTGACCATGCTCCATCAGCTCCTTCAGGATAGACTGGCTGCCGATTTACTGGATGAGTGTTTGAGTTGGTGTGCATCGCCCAAGTGTGGCATGTGAGCCTGTTTGGGCTTTTGCAAGTTACAGGACAAAGAGGAAACAGACATCGCAACCTGTTGTTGGTTGGCATCACAGCATGTCCTGACTTGCTTTCGTTCCAAGACCAACACATTTGTATCATCCTGTTAGTGTCAGCGCACGACATTATGACCTGAAGATGTGAGATACTGACACTTGTTGCAAACTGGAAGGCAACTAGCAATAGACAAAGCCGTTAGAATGGAGATCAAGATAGACATGAAGTTGCCGTGAGAACTTGATCACAGAGATTCAAAGCTGAGACTTGAGCTGACATGTGGAGCAATTTGGAGCTGCTGTAGCGTGCAATAATGGCATGAGAAGGGAGATGAAACTCACCGTGAAACATCCAAGCTGAGATATGGAGTAGAACAAGTTAAGATGTCACAGCGTTCCCAACTTATCAATGGAACAGGATGACCTCAGCTATAATGCTAGCCTGAGAAGGGCAACACCAAAGTCAAGATACATGAAGCACAAAGTTCTTGACAAAGTCATTGCACGTCTCACAATGAGCCATTCCCGAAATGATCAGATGTCAGTTCTCGCATACTGTGCTCCAGTATCAGTATGACACCATATACCATGGTCGTACATGAAAAACTCCTAGTGTTAAGTCTTTTCATCCAAGTCTGCCTACACTCACCTTGTCACTCCAATGGTCAATACCCGCAAGTCCAATGCAAATAAGCACCCCAGTCAAGTTGTAATCAACATGCAGCAGCATAGACATACCATGGAACAAGTCAATGATGACATCACCACAGCCAAAGCTGTGTCCCAAGCCAAAGAAAAGGAGGCGAAGGAAAAAACACATTGCAACAGTCAGGCGAATCACTGAGCTCAAAGATATGACAGCCTTGATCGAGAAAGATATTGAGACTCATGCACAGAGGCCCGACCTTCACTCTAGCCAGCTTGTCCCACTTGAACAAATGGAGGACGATGACGATCATGGGTCAAATTCTGATGCAGGCCATCCAGAATATGGCGTGGAGACCAATGGTGCAGGTGATTTGGCAGGTGATGATGACAAAGACCCAGGATCTGCTTATGCAGATGACTTAGATGAGGGTGATAACCATTCTGGGCTCTTAGATGTCAACACTCCGGACATTCCTCTGAAAAGGAAAAAGGTGTGTCACATGTCACTCATCATTCAGTGACTTACTGTCTTGAGGCCCATACTATCGTGTAATGGCCTTTTCGCAGAAATGAGTAACGTTTTTTTATAAAATCAACCACTCATCCTAAACACCTCAAATTGTACATGTCCATAGAGCAATAGACCCTCTTTTCGTTGAATTTTACTACTTATTTATTGCTCAGGCTGTTCAATGGGCAGGGAATATTTAATTTAGACTACACCTTTTCACACTTTGGTCATGCACTTGTCACACTAATGGGAACATCTGGACATTGGATTTGGTGGCCCAGCAATGGAAGGTGCTTCAAATTGGTCATCTTGATTGTCACTCTTGAGTGCGCTTGAGGTGAGATTTCATTCTGCACCTCAATCGCCTCAGATCATTGACTCTATATTGCATATACACAGTCCCATGTATGTATACTACCACTGCAGAAGAAAAAAAGTGTCTGAAAGTGCCAAGATCGGAGGGATCGAGGATGTGAGAATGGCTGCACAAGGCCACCTCCGAGGTTTGCAATTTATTTGTGGCCGCAGATTTTGATAAAATTCTTGGATTTCTTATGCTCATTTATGTACAATACAAACATTATCTAGGTTTTTTTTTTTTGGTGAATGTTGAATGAGAGGAAGTTGTTGATCAAGTCAAATTTATTGAAGTGCAAAAGCACGTTTACATGCGAAAAAGTGCTTACATGATAGTACTGATTAATTGAATTAATCCACAGAAGATAACCAAGATGAAAGCAGGAAAATTTAGGGACAAGGTCAATGCGATGCACAAGCAAACTTCTGCTGGGACAGCCAAAAAATGCAAGATGTTCCCTAGTGGAATCACCCAGTGCATGACTACAATCTGTATACTCCTTACCTCTCAGGCTAATCCTCACTGATCATCATAATATTCACCAGAGCTGTCCCCAAATGCATCAAGGCAGCAACTTCAGGTGGACTCTCTTCAAACTGGAGGGCAAACACTGCGCACAGTAAGTGGTGATCTCCTTCAAGTTGTGTTCATGGTGTTAACTTCACTACTAAAGTACACCAGGAAAAAAGTTCGAGGATGTTGTCAAGTGTTACATCAATTTCTGTGGATCTAAAGCACCGTGACTACAACAAAGAAAACATACGACCTCTTGATCAGTTTGACAAGGATGAAACTGATTTAGAGGATCATATCGCCATCGCCCAAGTCAAGGCTCGGAAGCATACAGCTCCCAGACCTACTGGAAATCCCACAACTGTCCATTGATCTGGTTCTGCTACACAGACGCTGGGGCTGGTAGAATCACCCCAACGAAATGATGAGGTGCATGGAGGCTTGTGCAGCGATATTTCACTAAATTATACATTCATAGATGACCATGGCTGTCGACTTCCAGACAGGTGCAAAGATTAGCACAGGCTCCCAGGATCCAAAGCAGAAAACGAGTCGAAAGAAGAGACCCACGCTCTTGGATCTGCCTCTGCCAAGGGATGGATGATACCTCCACCTGTGGCGCAAGAAATTCATCCCTTTACTTATCAGCTGGGTGGGAAGCCGGCTAGACCCCTTTTGTACAAATGGCCACATAGACTGCATAGTCACAAGTGTATGGAGATGTGTATACAGTGACATCAAAGTCAACGACTTGGAGATGGACATCATCATCCTCGTGGTACGTCAGTATTTGAGATGAGAACAATGCTCTGACTGTTGGTCCACATTAGGCTGAGAACACATTAAATAATTGGCATAGCGATATGGGAAAGGCCAGTTATCATGTCATCAGCGATATATTTGAGTCAGACCCCTTGTGTTTTGACTTAGTCAAGGATTGGGAAAAGCACGTAGCTGACAGCCTCAGGAACTTCAACGTTTTGTACAAGTACCTGGAAGAGACAGTAGGTAGTGCCCCTTGGCGTGCAATGACCCCTAACATCTGTCTATTGCAGAGGGGGTGGGGAGCATTTTGCTCCCACCTCATCTGATGCCCTTGCAGATAGTTTCCAATATGGAAGGTACACTGACCATGATGGTTGGACAGAATACTTTGATATTGCCCTTGGAGTTATGCACGGACATGTCTGTGAGCATCTTGAGTGGGAAAAGCCATTGCACAAGGCCATATAGAGGAAACAGAGCCTAACAACAAATTTGAGAATGAGAGTCCATGGTGGTGTTCAGTCCAGCAGGCTCACTACAGCAGTATGAGGAAGAGCAAATCGTGTTTGGAAATTTGGGGGATGAGGGCAGTGTGAAGGAGGCGATGGTGTGACAGTGTGGCACATGGATAGTCAAGGATATCCTGCATGAACAAAAGCTCAACTCCGAAAAAAACTCTAGGGGAAAAAGTGAAAAGCTCATGCTAACAACAGTTGTTACCACGCTGTGGTAATGTGGCAACATCAGCAAAACAGAAATCTGCTGGCGAGCTAGAGCCACTGCAGACTAGTACATACTAGTACATCAAGTACATCTAGTACCATAGTTTTTTGACTATTCTCAGGTGACTTGCTGCGCTCCAGATTGTGAAATTGGAGCTAGCTATCTGTCATTTTGGTCTGGCAAACTTGGAGGGAATGGAAATCTAGCACCTGAAGGCAACCTGGCACCAAGTTCAGGCCTTGCGCCTGAACACAGCCTGGCACCAAGTTTCAGGCCCAGCGCCAAATTTGGGGGGCCATGTAGCTTCAAGCGTTGCCTACATACTATTCAGCGGCTCATTAACAATGCAAGGCTTCTGACAAATTGGTGGTAAAAGTGTCATTGCAAGAAACTACAACAGATGATCAAGAAAATGCACTAAAGTAATGGTAGTCACCAGCATGCCAAGATTATGCATGTAGTAGTACTAGTAGGTGCATGCTGCACATGCGAGGACTTGCAATAACATGAGACATTGTCTGGTTAAATATAAGTAATGCTCAGGGAGATCAAACAGGTTACACACCAATCCAAGTCAATTACAGCATGTGGATTTGGTGCCACTGTTTCTGCGTCACCGTTGTTGTTGCTGTTGCCCTCATCTTCTGAGTCAATAATTCTTGTATTCATGAAGCTCTCTGTGTTCTCAATAATGTCCTCCCAGTGCCTGTCTGCAAGTTGTGTTGTCATCTTGACAAACTTGTGTGCTTTATTACCCCACACATTTTCTGTGAAACCAAGGCCACAAATGGTGCAGCTTTCCAGAAATGGGATCTTGCTCCAACCTTGCAGCATCCTCTCCAGTCTTAAAAAAGTTTAAGCCACATTCTACCTGGGGGGAATGTCACTGTTTGCAATCCCATCAGGTTGAGTCACTTACCACAGCAGCTGTGAGTGCAAGACCGCCAACCTGAGGATTGTGCGACACTGGCCCCATGGATATCTTGCACATGTGGAATGAAAAAACTCTTGACTTTGTGGAGGTCCACAAGAGCAGCTGCACAGTCGTAATAGCATGTTCAATGGCGCTATGATGATCAAGAGAGTCAACGTGCCTGTTCTCAAGAGCATTGTTGACTCTGTCATGTTCTCAAAGATCAGGGAGGGGCTTGGACAGGTGGTTGTCTGCATTTGGCTATGGGTGGTGCTCCAGTCTCTCATGAGATGCAGGAGTTCCTGTCTACCACCTTGATCACTGTTGTTCAGGTACCATGTAACATGAAGAAGTCTGGAATTGTAATGATGCTCGCAGGCAGTCTGCCATTGAGTCATTGCAGATACCAAGGAGCCTGTCCAACATTGCAACGCTTCTCCAAATCTGCCATCAATGATTGAGTGCCACATGAACAACTAGTCATTCATACCCCCCCGACAGCCAACTCCACCTAACACTGCATGTATTCCAACAGCGTGCATGGAATTGGCTACACAGCAACAAACTATTCCAAAAACCCTTTCTCTCCTGGTCAGGTTGTCATGCCCACCTTGGCAAACCCATTATTCTCACAGTATACACAGGACGTTATTGTTTCACTGGTTTCCAGCACTGTACCTGAATACCATGATCCGCCCTGTTCCGGCCTGCCTGCATTGCTGCCTCAAGCTCTCACAACAGTGCTGTTGATTGGCATGGATAGTATAGTCACGGTTGCCCAACAGAACTCAGTCACTTGTGGTCCTTTCAATCCGGTTGTCTCATCTCCTGATGCTACCAATCCTCAATACACCGGTCTCTCTCATTCCAGGGTGACCCCCTTTGAGGCTGCTCAGTATGCTGAGATTCCCGAAAAACTTGGCGCCCCCATGTCTTCCATCTTGGGTGCCATCCCTGAGGAACCATAGGCTGTTACAAATGACAACACATACTGTATGGCACTGGCCCAGTCTAATGAACACTCAAATTCACATTCAAAGATCCTGTTTTATATAAGAATCAGACTGTACATCCAAGGGTAAACCCGTGGGGTAACCCCTACCCCCACCACCCCCGCTCCACCTGTACCTGTACCCCCCCAAAACCCCTACCCTTGTAAAGGGTAGGGGTTTTTGGGGGGTAGGGGTACAGGTAGACAATGTTTACCCAGGGGTTACCCCTGTCTCTCTCTGAATGCAAGGGCAACACTCAGTGCACCTTGCATTATCGGTAAGCTCCCCAGAAGTCACTAACATACTCATTAGGGACAGCATTTACATCTGTGGCATCCGAGTGTACCCAAGGAAGCTGAAGACAGAGCTGAAACAATGTATGAAATGCAGGAAGTGGGGGCACTTCGCAGCAGATTGCCTAGAGGAAAAGGACTCTTGCAGTAACTGTGGGGAGGATCACCTCACAAAAGACTGCCCAGATAAGGACAAATGATTCTGCGTCTCCTGCAAAAGTAACAACCACACCAGCTGGGACAGGGGTTGTCCTGAATTCAAGTGCAGAGTAGAGCGGATGGATGAAAACCACCTGGAAAACATGCTGACATATTTCCCCACAGATGAGGACTGAACCAGGTACACCAGGCCTGAAAGGGTGGACCTAGACGAACGGTTCCCAGCAAAATTCGAGGTTGCCAGCCTCCCCATGATAGAGAATGGTAAGTAGCTAATGCCAACAAGACAGATCAAGAGAAAGAAGAAAGGTCACAAGCACAAGCACGTGCAGGAATCAGGACCAATGGATGAATTTCTTGAGCCAAAGGCAGGTAAGGCACAAGTAGTGTTGGAGCAACAGGACGTAGACTCCTACGAACTCTCTCGGACAAAGAAATCACAAGACATCTAGACACCGCATTCACCGAAGAATGAGTATGGAAGCCAATTCAACTGTAGCAAAGAACAACAACCTCAATATCTGGCAGCAAAACATAAACAAATTGCACACCTGCCAACATGACCTCATCAGCAGCAGTAAGCTGGCAAGATGTGGCATTGACCTAGTAGCTTTACAGGAGCCATCCATAAATTTCCTCAACAAAACAGTGTCAAGCAGGGACTGGAAAACGGTATACCCTAGCACACATGAGAAAGAGCCAAAGAAAACAAGATCAATGATACTGATACGTGACAACATACTAACAGATGGATGGGAGCAGGTAGATATCCCTTCAGGAGACGTCACAGTGGTATGGCTCAGAGGCAATTGGGGATTTACCACAATATTCAATATATATAATGACTGTAAGCATAATGACACAATGACTGTACTAATGAGTTATCACAGGGCACATGTAAAAGAGACCCTGGGCAGCTGCGAGACGGCAAAAAGACACCATTTGATATGGTTAGGAGACTTTAACAGGCACCAACCAGTCTGGGACACACCAGACAACAGCGGGCTGTTCACAAGAGAAGCACTGGAGCAAGCAGATGTACTAATACAAGCAGTCTTGGAGCTAGGACTAGAAATGGCACTACCTGCAGGGATCCAGATGCACAAACACAATGTCACAAAATGCTGGTCCAGACTCGACCAAGTTTTTGTCGCTGAACATACCATGGATGCAGTAATACAATGTGATGCGCTCCCAGGAGAGCAGGGGGTAAATGTCATGAACCTATACCTTGGTCCGTGACTTACGCAGGAAACTCGCAAGTGCGCAAGGGAATGCACACACAAACTCAGGAATATGAAGTATTGGTCTAGGGGAACTAGCCAAGACGACGCACGTGAAAGGATTGGATAATCCTTTCCTTCCTATTCAAGAAAGGACCAGTCCAGAACCAGGACTTACCAAGAGAAAGGTCAGATGACCTCACATGACTTGTTTGTTGATCAATCACCTGATGAGCGGAGCTTGTCAGGGATTAATGCTATTGGATGATATACTTAGAAACCTTCCAGCACATTCCATGCTATCTTTAGAACTCTTCTAGAGTATTCCATGGGCCCACCCGTGGATCGGAGTTGGGCCTCCCCTAAAGTACGCACAGACCATGTATTCAGGTATATAAGCTGGAGCAATGTAACAGACTGTCCCTCAGACTGTCCACTTGCAACATCCCCACTTGTACCTTCCTGTCTATCAAGCAGCTTCCCACCATTGGGTTGTTCCTCATCCTTGTCTTGTTACTTGTGGTCCATTGTCTTCTCTCCCAGTTCTACCTCCTTGTTGGTTCAACGTTAGCCACCCTGTTCCTTGTGATCCTTGGTCTCTCTGTTGCGTATAAACAGTGAGACACTCATCACAGTAAACACAGACCATTTCCTGATAGTCACTAACCTAGACTTTGAAATAGCAACTGTAGCAGTGAGGGAAATACCAAACTTCAGGGATGTGGATTGAAAGGACTTCAGACATACACTGGAGGAGAAAATATCAATTTGGGGAGTACTGAGTTTTATTAAAACCCAAGATATGCTTGAAAGAGAATGCGACAGGCTCACAAAAGCTTTACAGGAGACCATCTTGGAAAAGGTACCTCACTCGAAGTTGGGACCACGTGCCAAAAGGTGGTGGACATGCAAGCTAACAGAGCTCAGATGGGACATGATGAAGAAGCAGAGAATTGCCTGCAAACACTGACACAGCACAGACAATTCCTCATGGGTCCAGTTTAAGGAGGCAAGGTAGGTCTACAGCCACAAGCTGGAAAAGACCAAGAAGGACCACTGGTGTGACTGGCTAGAGAAGGCCACTGAACCAGACCTCTGGAAAGCACACAAGTATATCACAGCTCCCCCAAGCAACTGCGGTAAGACAAGGATCCCGGACCTAACATACACAGACAAGGGGAAGCAACAAACAGCCAGCACCAACGTGAAGAAAAGCAGCATTCTAGCATGAACATTCTTCCCAGGAAAGCCAAGCAAAGCCTCAGGAAATGTGGAGTGTGGAGTACCAGACCCAGTGTGCAAGGCTAACCCAATATCTAGAGATCAGATTAAAAGAGCAATCACGCATCTGAAGCCCTTCAAAGTGCCAGGACCAGACAGTATCCCCAATATAGTCCTCACCAAGTGTGCTGACATTCTTGAACCCAGGCTGTGGTACATCTACACAGCAATCTTCGAATGGAGACTATACTACGAGCCATGGAAGACATTCATAACAGTGGTACTAAGGAAGCCAGGGAAACCAAGATATGATGTTCCAAAAGCCTACAGACCAATAGCATTGCTGAACATGATGGGAAAGGTACTCACATGATTCACATCCATTGTTGCTGAGCAACTAACCTTCTACACAGAAGAATATGCCCTACTACCTGCACTGCACTTCAGAGGAAGACCAGCCAGAACTATGACAGATGCACTACACTACCTGATATACAAAATCAAGGATGCGTGGAGGAAGAAACAAGTTGCCTCAGTCCTTTTCCTGGACATTGAGGGTGCCTTCCTGCATGTGGTAAATGGTAGGCTAATAGGGAACTTAAAGAGAAGAGGGGTACCGCAAAAAATTGTACGCTTTGTGGAAAATCTGCTTAAAGGTAGGGAAACATGGCTCAAATTCGACGACCACAAATCAGGCCCCATTTTGATCGACAATGGCATCAGGCAGGGGGACCCACTATCAATGGTACTGTACCAGTACTACAATGCTGACCTTCTAGACATAGCAGATGGACACCATGAAATGGCTGCAGCCTATGTAGACGACATGATATTGGTAGCAATGGCAAAGACCTTTGAGGAGATGCACGAAGTCCTCAAAAGCATGATGACAAGAGAGAATGGTGCCATGCAATGGGCAAATGCCCACAACTCAAGGTTTGAAATGTCCAAACTAGCACTAATAGACTTTGTGCATCATAGCAAGAAAATTGAAAGACCCCCTCTCAGCATCGTGGGGACAATGGTGACTACCTCAAGAAGTGCAAAGTATTTGGGTGTATATTTGGACCAGCACCTCAGCTGGGCAGAGCAGAAGGCACATGCAATCAAGAAGGGGGTAGGTTGGGCAGCACAAATCAAACAAGTGGTAAGGCCAGATTGGGGACTAATGCCAAAATTTGCCCAGAGGATGTACATCAGCATGGCGATCCCCAGGATCTTTTATGGCATGGACATATGGGCCATGCACATGCAGGAGAGCAGCACTAATGATGTCGCAAGAAGTAGTAGGCACCTGTTGAACAAGCTAACAACAGTGCAGTGGGCAGGAACCTTGGCAGTGTTGGGGGCCTCAGGACCACACCCACAGACATCCTAAGCACACATGCTCACCTCCTCCCAGCTCCACTCAAGATAGATAAATGGGCGTACAGGGCGGCACTCCACATGGCCACTCTACCCCACATGCACCCCCTCACAAAATTGTACAAGCGAGCCTCAGGAAGGAAAGTAAAACAGCACAAATCTCTGTTATACAACCTAGCGCAGACCTACCAGCTGGACCACAAGGATGTTATGTCCTTGCAGAGACATAGGTTGCTCAACGTGAGCCTGAAGCAGTGGTTCAGTGATAGATGAAGGTTCAGCAGTTCAGAGATACAAGTGGCCACACATGACCATGGTCAAAGGTTCCTGTGGGTTCAAGGTAGTTCAGTGGTTCAGTGACTTGATGGTTCGATGAGGCTTTGCAGCCAAACAATGGAAGAGATGAGTGGAATAGTAGTATTCGCAAGATAAAGACAAAGACAAAGCTGGGGTACAAGAGGATACAAGCTACATCTTATATACCCTATAGTACAAGTAGGTGAGTCATGGCATATGAGTTGCATATGAGTCATTGTAATGGTACAGCCTTCAGGGCATAGTATAGGGATCCTAGTAAGGAGTCATCATATAGTAAATATGAGTCAACAGTAATGAGTCAGAACCAAGGATGACTCGAACAGGGAACAATGGGAAGATATAGTAGGGGTAAAGGATGAGTCATCGAGAATGAATAAGAGAAGTAAGAAGAAAAGTGAGCATCCAAATGCGCTGTGATCATGACAAAGGACCTCAAAATGATCCTAACAGCAGAGTGAGACCCAGCCCTAATAGGTAAAAAACCTTTCCACACTGACATACCACCCAGCAAGGAGGAATCCAAGGAGAGAGATGCAGAAGCACCAGAAGTCATGAAGATCTACTCAGATGGGTCAGCTCAAGGAGGTAAGGTTAGAGTGGCAGCAATATTAACACAGGACAGTAAAACAATAAAAATGTTGCACTATCACCTGGGCACTGTGAGCAAGCACACAGTTTTCAAGGCAGAACTGGTAAGGTAGGTCCCATTAGGAACCTGCACCCCTCTAAACCCTAGGGTTTGGTTATGTAATCATTATGTAAGCCACCATGAGCAGAGATGTGAACAAAAAAAAAGCCCCTTGTCTTGGATTGAGAGAAGTGTGGAGTCTTGCAGTTGGTCATGCTGACCTCTGCATGGAATAAAACATTGCATGGGTGTTCCTTAGGTATAGGTATACATCTATTTCAAATTTCTAAGAGTGCAGAGCAGTGCTAAATGTTAAGGGAGGCAAAGAAGGGCTGTACTTGGCACTGCCAACTCTGAAATCCAGGGCAAAATTCTCTGTTTACTGGACCCCCAAGCTGTAGCTATATGTAACAGTAAACTGATATAATGATATAGGATTTGGTGACATCTTCAGCAGCTGAAGTGTGGTCAGAAATATGATGGCAGTAGAGAGTGACAGCATTCAAGTGTGAGCAATATGAGCACTAACCATATTTAGAATTTGTTAGATGACTAAACGACGTGCACATGATTTTTTACATCATGTGACGAAGCCACTGCTTTCATCTGACTTTTACAAGTTGGCTTTAATTGACATTAAATGTCAAAATATTGTGTTTTAATGAAAAAAATTATTTGTGCCTCTTCTCACTCAAATGAAAATATTTTTTGAAATTAAAAAGACAGATTGGAAGTAAATCTTACTCCCATTAATACTGTCTGTTTACATTTTGACATTTGTGATGAGTGAGTGAGGAGAGGAGGGATGAAAAAAACTAAGAAATGCTTACATCATGGGGTGCAGGTTTCTAATGAGACCTACCCTAGGAATGCTGCTGGGGCTACAGCTGATCAAGACACACACGAGGAGGAATGCTGCATTCACGATTGGTGTTGACAACCAAGCAGCAATCAGGGCCCTCTCCTCAAAACTGAACAAGCCAGGGCATTACATAGTGGCAAATGTGTTACAAACAGCAGCCAAGACGTAGAAAACTGCAAGTAAAAAGTACTTGCTGACAATTAGATGGACCACAGGACATTCTGGAATACTGGGGAATGAGGAAGTAGATGCAGAAGCAAAGGCAGCAGCAGAGGGCAAGACTTTGGAGTTGACCCAGCTTCCAAAGCTACTCAGAGGCAGCATCAAAGCGAGCAAATCGGCAGTGAATCAGCAATGGAATGAGATGAGGAAAATTGCATGGAAGGAGGACTGGAGGAATTCCTCCAGACACAATAAGTTCTTGTACATAGACCCAACCCTCCCATCACTAAAATTTGTCAAGCTGATTAGTAATAACAAGATTTCTAGATCTGATGCCAGCAAGATCTTTCAGATAAGATCAGGGCACATACCCCTTAACGCATATCTATACAGATTCAAGAGAAAGGAAAGTGCACAGTGCCCTGCATGTGGCGCGCCGAAGGAGACCACACAGCACTTCCTCATGGAATGTCCAGCATATGCTCACGAGAGATGGAAATTGTGGCCAAAGAATGGGAGCAAGGAGACCAAATTCGTGGAAATCCTGGTGAACAAGAAGTGGACAGTGGCACTTGCGCACTTCATTAATGCAACAGGAAGATTCAAGGAGGCCAAGCAGAGCAGCAAAGAGGCCAAGCAGAATTCACAACACCCACCCACCTGGTGGTAGGCCAACCACCCACCCACACCCCACAATTCATTAAGAAATGGAGAGGGACCAGTCGATGAAGCACATGCAGAGGAGAGAGGTTTAGAGAGGAGGAGGAACTGAGTACATGCAAAAACAACAAGCACAGTGCACAGGGCTTATCACACTCAACCCTTTCCCAAACAAATCCCGACACCACTGCCCCTTCACCACAGTGCCATGCAAGCATGCCCTGGCACTCTCAACACTTAGCAAATTGCAAAGTCATGCCACCCAGGCATGAGGAGGTGTTCTAATGTAAAAGGGGAGCTCATATATTGGAGAGGCAGAGACATAAAATAGATGATGTGTTGTACAAGTGCCACATAGAGTAATGCACCCCAAGGTGCACTTTAATGGAATCTAAAAAAAAAACATGTATAGTCCATCTCACATATGCATATCTGAGCACTTGATTCAGCTCTGTACATAGCTATCCAATCAACTTCTATCTCATATGGTCTTTATCCCATACAATCATATGTACATCACATACCATTTAACAACATGTCTTGTGTATCTCCTCAGTCTCATTACTTGATCAGATGGACCATACATACCTCCCAAACACTTACCAGAATGCATGTACTTTGATATGATCATTTCCAGTCATATATGAATGTTGGGTGGCCTGTCTGTACATTGTGGACACTTGGTATATCATCCAAACTCTTATATCATTGTTTCCAATCAAATAACAATGGCAGACCGCCTGCCCTTTCAGCCAACATTGGCTGAAGTATCAAACATGAAGAATCTTGCACATTGGCCGACATCAGCTGGAGTATTAATTACCTAAGACTCTAAGTGTCAGATGGAGTATCAAATACATAAGCCACCACTATCTATCATGTGACATGGGAGCCCTCAGCAGGATTGGACAAGGTGTGTTGATGTCTTGCTGATGCTTTTAATCTCTCACTCTCCCTAGGGTGGTACTCACACAGATGTGCTCTTGCTGAAGCTCCTTCAAGTCCCAGAGCTGCAGGGAATATTCACTGACATGAAGCCTAGTGCACCAAAGCCAAAGTGCAAGGACAGTGCATTGCATTGGACACTCTCAATTTAGAAAGGTCTTGATAACTTGGACAGATCTTGTTGCAGTTATCCTCAACTTTCCTGAGTTTGCAAGTGTTTCTCAGACAACCATCCAGGATATCATTGAGAAGGTAGGTTTTTTGTCATTCCCACTATCTAAAACCAATCCAATATTGCTAGCACAAGCTGAAGAAAGGGCCCCAAAGCAAGATGCCACATCGAAATGAGCATGAGGAGGGGGATTTTCTTTTACATATATTTGGACTTTATTATGGACTATATGACTGTGAACAGCACATGGATGACTGCAAAATGAACATTTTTGACCAAAACAATGACTGAAGTGGACCATTGAATGAATGAGAATGACAAGATCAGACATTCAAATGACGTGATATGTAGTGATGGAAAAATTCAGTTCCGAACTTTGGTCCAAACCCAGACCAGACCGAACTGGACCACAATTTGTGGTTCAGGTTCAGGTGCAGCCCCAAACCAAACCATCGGTGCCATTTGTGGTTCGGCCACTCCCTGAACCCTTCCGAACCTGTTCTAACCAGGTTCAAACCAAACCGTAAACTTTTTGAGAGTGTATGCTGTCCATTTGATACACAGGGTGCCCCAGGTCAAAAACTCATGCAGGGTGCAGCCATAATAGGAAGGTGATGATTACATAATCAAAGTGAACTTGCATACTTACCAGACTGGGAACTGCAAAAGCTGTAAATGCTTTTGTAGTCAAAATCAAATACAAATATATTCTTTACTATTCTATAGCTATGTACAGGACTATCTGAGCTTGTAGCTGCTTGTAAGATAACACTTCAGGGCTTGGTTTGAGCATGACAGCACCAGTGAATGGGCTGGTAGTCATTTACAAGCTGGTGGACGTGGCACATACTGACAAAAGGTGCGAGGGCTTGATGGAAAGGCGGCCACAGCAGGGTTTATTGAAGTCAGCGATCACCGTGAGTATAAAGGCAGGGTGGTCACTGGGGGGACCAATGAGAGAAGCAATTTTCCTTGAGAGAGTCAGCATGCTGTAATTGAGTTTTGGAGAGGGCTGCTGGGAGAGAATCCCTTGCCAGGAATCACCTGATGGTGCTTCATGAGCGGGGTGAAGCCCCTAGGTCATGTGGTCCATGTCATGTTGCGATGTTGGATCCCAATGGGCCTGCCTCCAATGTGCATGAGTTTGGGCACCTGTCACCACGAAGCATGCTCGAGGGTGAATTCCTTAGAGAGAGAATCATTTTTAAGCTGGGTAGACCTAGAGACAGCGCCCAAACATACTGTTCCAGCATATATCACTCCCAATATGCCCACATCCATGGAAAGGGCTTGATTGATTTCCGCAATTAGCTCAGGAGTCATTTGGAAGGCATACAGTATTACGGAGGACATGTACTGTGATGGATGTCAGAAAAACCGGGAAGGGGTTTATAATATGTTTTAATGTTATCTAATTTTGCCAACAGCTTTTAATAGTTATAAGGGACACTGAGTTTTGGTAATTGGCATTGTAATAGCGCTTGTAATGCTACTTGTCAAGTCTGTCAGTTGCCTTACTAAGTAATTATAATTTCATTTATAAGGCCCGATGAATCACGGAATTTCTTATCAGGAACACTTATCAGCTTAATGATTTATAATGTATTGTATACTCCTTACAAGACACCTGAATTACTCCTCATTATAATACAATTATTTTCATTCTTATTTCCTTATTCACTCGCTGACGCTCAGATTATTTCTATTTGGCAATTCACTTATGGCTAGCCTGTCAATGTCAGAAACGCTGAGCTATCCGCGTTGGCAGATAAATCAAGTGCTTCAGTGACTAGGACCAGAGGATTCAGACGATGGACCCTAGGCTATTCAGATTTATTCAGAGTCAACGGCGCCAGAGACAAGTGGGAGGGTCAGTTTATAGGAGGGGTGGATGGCTAACAGAAACAGTAAGACTGACGGCAGGGCTCTGTTTGGGAAGCAGAACAAGTCGTATTCACGGTTACAGTGTAGTGTTGCCAGATTCAGAGGGAGACGACCAGCCTGTCAGAATGGCTGGGCTATCCACACTGGCAAGTAAATCAAGTGCTTCAGCGACAAGGACCAGAGGATTCAGAGAGGAGTCGGCACTACTAGGAGACAAGTGGGAAGATCATTTTATATGGGGGATGGACGGCTAGAAACAGTAAGAATGACGGTAGAGCTCTGGTCGGAAAGCAGAACAAGTCGTATTGATGGTGTATTAATGTTGCCAGAGGGAGATGACCAACCTATCAGAAAGGCTGGGCGATCTGCATTGGCAGGTAAATCAAAGGCTTCAGCGACAAGGACCAGAGGATTCAGACGACGGAAGGGGAGTCAGCGCCATGAGACAAGCAGGAAGGACGGTTTATAGGAGGGATGGACAGCTAGACACAGTAGGAATGACGGTAGAGCTCTGGTTGGGAAGCAGAATCAGTCGTATTATTGACAGTGTAGTGTTGCCATAGGGAGACTGCTGATAGCCAGTGAGAAAGGTTGGGCAAATATCCGCGTTGGCAGGTAAATCAAGTGCTTCAGCGGCAAGGACCAGAGGATTCAGACGACGGGGAGGGCAGTCCATGCTGGGATCCAGAGACAAGGGAAGGGTTAGTTTGTAGGAGGGAAGGACAAGGTGTATACAGTTACTGACTAAGCACATAAGTTGAGAGATTCCATGTCAATGGTTCGTAATAGGTGCTGGCACTGCAGGTCGCATGGGGAGAGTGCTGGGGTCTGGATTGGGGTCTAATACAAGCTAATTTGGAGGGTGGGCAGCGGTTGTGATGAGGGGTGGCGCGTCATTGAGTTGGTCAACAGCATCAGAGATACCATGAATACTCTGAACAAATTAATAGATGACGAACCTATAACACGACGAGAGGGTCCCATAATGTTTTTGAATTATTCTTCAAATCTGAATCACATCGTCAACATCAACATCGTCGATTCAGACGATGGTCCTGTGATAATATTAATATTAATAAGTCTGACCCGACGTCTGACAATGGTATTATTAGTGCGTTGATTCAGGTGTGCTGTGGTAATTAAAGGTGCTGATGCTGACAGGAAAGAATGAAAGAGAATTGTCTGAATCATCTGATTCAGAGTCGTCATGATGGAGAGAAGAGAGTGGATAATGGGGAAGTTGTAACCGACGTCGCCTGTTCAACTTCATTGACAACTTCAACTTCATGTGACCATTATATTATAATTTAATTGGACCGGAAAGACTGATTAAATATCTGATCTCACAACTTGCAGATTCAGAGTGCATGTGTACAAACGTGGACGAACCGTCCGCTAATTCTTTAAATCGTGCAAGGTAATACCAGTAAAATTTATGCACCACCCAACTGGGTTGAACCAGTCTGGGTAATAATTGTCTAAGACATGATATGAAAGAGACAGTCAAATGAGCGAAAAACAAGCGAAGACACAACGTTCACAAGTACTATCAGACATAATACTCCCCAGTTCCTAACCTCAACTACTTCCGGGGCCCTTTCTTGGCCCTTGCCCTGCCCTTGGCCTGTGACGGCTGCTTGGGCTGCTCCACAACATTCGGCTCAGGTTGCTCAGTGCTCTGCTCGATGCTGTCGTCACCTGCCATCGGAGGTTGAGGTTCCGGATTGGCTTGATCCGTGGTGTGCATTTGCTCCAGGGGTTGCCCTATCTGACCAGGGGTCAGGACACCCTGAGATGACGAAGAACCAGTCGGAGGGTTTGATGCATGTGAGACGTCAGCCTGGAAAAGGTGCTCAACTAGATCCTCGACTTCTCCAAGGTTTGGAACAAGGGAACCCATGCACAACGACGCTGTGGTTTTCGCAAAGATTTGCTGATCGTACCAAGAAAGTAGATTGTTGCGATAGTTGGGAGGAAAAGAAAGAATGGCCTGTTTGTACCTGGTAAAGCGCTCCTTCCAATTAATCCCGCTGGGGCCCTTAGCCTTGTCCGAAAATGACTGATCCAGGCTGCATGCGTACAAGACCTAATGTGTAAAACGGGGTTGATAGGTTAGAAAAGCAATTATTGAGAAGAACAAATACTTACAAGTGTTGCTGCCATCGCAATCATGCCTGGAGTACTCTTTTCAACACTCCAGAGCATCCCCTTTGTTGCATGCTTCCCACCAACCTCACCCCTAATGGATGAGGGTCCGTACAGGACAAGTTTAAGGAACTTTTTATGTATAAGTGGTACATATTACGGATTAAAAAAATGAATACGTACTGTTGCAAGTGCCTCGCACTGGAATGGGCGAGTACTCTGGGTATTGGACTCAGGATATTGGAGACGTGGGAAAAGGGGATACCAATCATTGGGCTTCAGTGGGTCCTTGAGGAGTGCTTGCAGGGCCAGCACGGTTGAGCAGTCATAAGTTCTAGAGAAAATACCCGGATCGAGGCCAAGTAACTGGCCAGCAATGGAGCGCACCAGGTGCACTGAATTCGCTCTTTCCTGACTGAGCTGCTTTAAAAACTATGTGATTTCAATCAGAAATGGGGGCATGTACTAGGAAATATTAAATTAAAACTTACAATTTTCTTGAATGATGGCCTTCACTCATCATCAGCGAGTTTACTCCGGAAGTGTGGCAGTAGGTCTAGATAAAGCTCAGCAATGGTACCACGAGCTTCAGTGTCGTGATCATTATAACAAGCGCAATTGAGCAGATCAAAGTTTTCAGGGAAAGGCAAGTCCATCGTGGCACTGTCGACTCAGAGCTCGCCAACCACAGAAAATCTACCCCCAGCCAGGGAGATCTCCTTCGACTCGCCTGATAAAGATCCCCTCCCAGTCCCTGCTGTAGCCCTGGGCATGCGAGAGGCCTCCAAGTTGTCGTGCTCTATTTTAAGAGACTTATACTTCCTGGAAAGCAGCTGGTGATTGATCTGAATGGTCTTGAGCATCTAGAAGTGTCGACATAATTACCAGGTCGAATAAGTATACACAAGTTGATAAGACTTACATCATGCAGCTCCTGAGCCATCAAGTTATCTGCAACCAGTTGCAGTGCCCCAGACTGCAGCAAAACCTCTGAATCTGAATCTGAACCGGACGAATCAGATTGAGAATCATCATTTGAAAGTATGTCGTTGATGGAGCCGGTAAAGGATTCAGCGTCGGAAGCCATGAGAGAAGAAGAGTGTCAATGTAGGAGCGATGGAGATTGGTGAGTTTGCGGTGTGTAGACAGTGACTTTCCTCGCCTTATAATCCTTATAATTGGCTTCTAATCGCCAAATGAATGTTGCTCTGTTACACGTACAAACCTGCAGCATGGTCCAGGAATCTCTAAGATCTGTGCAGCACACAATATTACACATACGTTATAATAATGGTTGTTACGTGCTGCCTTTGGCGGTCATGTGACATTTAGCCGCATCGGAACCGAGATGCGCGCAGAAGGCCGGAAGCGGCAGAAGATGCCAGAAGATCGCGAGGTGTAAGCCCAAAGGCTTGATGTTGGGACGGAATCCAACGGGCCGAGGGTTGATCCCCTTTTGGAAGGTGTCTTGGATTGATCGGTCAGAGGGCGCTCGTACTAGCGCCGAGGAGTATGCTTACTGAGAGCATTACTGACGGCTGACTGATGGACTTACTCAGGACTTAGTAATGGCAGTAGTGGTTTGTCACTTACTTACTGATGCCTTACTAAACGGACACATATTGTCGTAGTCATTGCTGACAGCATTAGGCTGTTCAGTAGTATATAAGTCGTAGTGGGAACGGTAGAGTTCCTCACTTTAGTATTCTCAGTCTCAGTTACTGTTAATAGCTAGAGTTATAACACTCCTTTGTTCTGTCACTCGTCTCTTGCCCTTTGCGGCATTGTTTCGTCTATCTATGGCTGTTCCCTGTTTAGGGACAGTCCTTGTTCACTGTTGGCTGGTTGAGACGTCACCTCACCAGCGTCGGCTCTCGTTGCACGTCAAGTCGTTCCTACACCGGTCACGTGTAGAAGGTTTCGTCTGGTTGCAAGAACCATTCGTTACAATGGTGGGCGCACCATCTGAATCGATATCTCGTGAATAATCTAATTTAACATTGTCAGCGACGAAGATAATTGTTATTATGTCTGAAATCGACTTACTAGAGAAAGACGGAGAAAGACTCTTGTGGGATACAAAGAAAGCCGGCGCAGTTCATGGTTATCTTCGTCGTTGACTGTAACAGAAATAATAAGGAGGCCTTAACAATTTGACTGCAATTCTGGATCGTGTCTAAGATTTCCTTCTGAATACAACAGGAAGATCAGGGCTTCGACCTTCTGGGCACAAACCACGAATGTCGGGAAGGTGCTGAATAGTAATAAGGACCCTAGACTGTTATGGCGCGATCAATTATAATGTCAATTAAACAGTACTTGATGAATGGGGGAAAGGATGTGAATAGGACACATGGTCGCCATGCTGGTACATACGTGTGACAGCCTCATTGGAGACATGGGTAATAGTGATGCCAAGGATGACTGAGGTTGACAAAGGTTCCGTTCTCAGCTGAGGTTTGGTCCGATGTCATTCAGAAAGCCTTGTGGTATTAGCAACGGACCTACCCATGATCGCAATTCAGTCGGGTTTGCGCCATCGGACAAAGCACCCGATCATATTAGGGAAGGTGCCCAATAGTAATGACCTGTTAATACGCCAACGGCGCATCAATTCATCGGCCACGTGGTCACCATGCTGGTACTTATGTGCAACAACCTCTTCGGAGACATAGGCAATAGCGATGCGAGAGTCACCGAGGTAGACAAAGGTTCCATTCTCAGCTGGAGTTTTGAATTGATGTAGCAAAATTACTTGCGATGAAAACCTATTAGTCGCCCTGATCACAGTCAAGTGGAGTTTGCGCCATCAGACAGAATCCCTGGATTCGACGTCCTGGTACTCAACATCACTGAGATTGTCGATTCTGGTGTGCTCTCGAAGACGGCCAGCTTCATCTAGAAAGAATCAAAGAAAGTGACACATCTGCAGTAGCAATCTGAATCAGTCATGCCTCAAATTTTGAATTGGCCAGGTTTTAGCCACAAGGCAGGTTTGTGGAAGTCTAAGTGGCAAGCGTTTAGTGTAAGACGTGATATTGATATGCGTGCATGTCCATCTTAGGATTGATAGGTTTGTTGATTTCCCACGGCTCGTTAATCAACACCCTCACTTCAGACTCTCGCTCTCAACTGTCTCTGAATCTCTCTGCTGTCTTGTATTGTGACCTTGTACTCATGCCAAAAGTAAGTTCACCCATGGCTAGAGGCATCAAGTGTAAGATATGTTGCGGTCGATTTTGTGCCCAGGGCTTTTCAGCCCATTTCAAAAAGTGTCAGAGGGAATGAGAGGAGCGCTGGGGGGAGAGAAAGTATGTGAGGGCTCTGGAGAAGAGACTTAGTGCTCTGGATACTCTTGGTGTGCGATGGACAGTCGCACTGAATTTGACATATTAATACTGACCATGTTTTCAGCTCCGCGTGTCGTTGTAGATGAATTCCAACCGGATCAACCTGATGCTTTTGCCACAGCCGACACAATGGATCATGATGTGGGGTTTGAGACATCTGGTGCGCAGAATTTTGATTTCAATCTCCTTCCCTAGTAGTCAATATGATCGTCTACTCAGTGCGTGAACCTTCACCCCCTTCTCTTGGACAAATGACTGGCCCTTCTGTTGCGCAAATGGCTGGCCCTTCCAATGGCCCAGATTCCCACAAATTTACGATTTACTACCATCCAAACAGTGGACACGCACCTGAAACACAACTTCTGGACGGGCACAGCAAGAAACGCAACCCCCCTCATAATACGGAACCGTATAGCCCGTTCTCTAAATCATGCGAAGACTTCGAGTTCTCGGAAATCCTCATGAGGGTCGGAATACCCAAGGGTGAATCCAAATGTCTCATCAAGATTTTCAATCGGTGTCTCAATGGCAAGGGCTCATTCAATATCTCAAAATACTCAGACATTCAGAATTCGTGGAAGCGCACCTCAGCTCAACTGACCCCTGTAAGTCCAGAACTTATAATTGAGGTCCCATCACCAATCTCTTTAAGGTTTAGTTTAAGTTTGACTCGATTTCAGTCCCACACCAGGGTGTAAATCACACGTTTGAGGTGCCTCATCGTCCACTATGGGACTGGGCGGTTGACCTCATCTTGGACTCACGTTTGGCTCCACATTTTGAATGGGATGCGCAGAAGATTTTTAAGCATGATGGAGAGAATGTTACTTGCATGTATGATGAACCTTGGACCGCTGACACATTCTGGGACTTTCAAGTACGCATTTCACAGTCCTTTTGTGTCCTTGTAAACTGTATTTTTATTCCAAAAATCAATACAGTCTCAAATACCTCCGCATGCGTGTCCGTTATGTTTCGTCCTCTATGCAGATAAGGCGAAACTGTCAAGCTTCAGCACAGCAAAATCTTACCCAGTGGTCGCACACTGCGTGAATCTACCCGTTGAGATCCGGAATGGCAATGGCGTGGACAGTGGGTGCATTGTCGGATGGCTGCCAATTGTAAGTTTCCTGCTATATAGTATTGTCAACGTTGAATATTGTCTGATGTTGAATCGTTCTTGGTCTAGGTCCCAGAATTCCCAGCGGAGTCTGGGAAGACCACATTCACCAACTTCAAATGCGATGTCTGGCATCGCACATTTAACTGCATCATCGAATTGATCATCAAGAATTCTAAGGCAGGCTGCTGGCTTCAGGGTGCCGATGGCGTAAAAAAGCAATATTTTCCTGCAATAACGATGTTATCCGCTGACTACGAAGAACAGTATGTGCTTATTTTTCACAATTTCCATGGCTTGACTGACCCCAATGTATCATGAATTAGATCTGTTATCTCTCTCACCCGAGGAAGTCGTGCAAAACAGCCATGTCTGGTTTGTTTGGCCCCCCTTGAGAAGCTCTCTGACCTCTCAGTTACTTGGGAGCCAAGGACAGTGGCATCTACAAAGAATATAATCGAAAGGGCTCGATGCCTCAACAAGAAAGAATGTGAGGGACTACTCTCAGCACATGGGATTCGTGATGTTGAAGTTGGTCTATTCCAGCTATTGCTGTAATAATTTGTGTAACTGATTCTGAAAACCAGAACGTGTTCTGGCTTGTCAACAATTTGGACCCATATCACGTGCTTTTGTTCAACAGGCTTCATTCGAACAATAGCGGTTTATTTGGGTACCATCTAAGGGGATTATTCAAGGAGTTGGTCACTCAAATTGGGCACGACGCGGAAGTGAAGGTTGATGAACAGTATGACTTCTGATCTTATCTTATCTAAGTCAATCCAGGTGGCTAATTGCCCTGTCCGCCCAGATTTGGTCTCGTCCCTCGCTGGCGTGGGCTTAACCACTTCAAAGAAGTGATGAAGGTGGATTTCACAGATGGTGCAAAGTATGAGGATATATCCAAGGTGAGTTAAATATATGTGACTTCATAGCGTCAACTGTCGGATTCAGAATCACCTCAGGTTTTGGTCTTCACTGTAACGAACGAGCATGGTAAGGGGGATGACGAGTCGCTCCCTAGTACTTACTAAGGCAATGAGGAGCTTACTGTACGGTGACTGAGGAGCTTACTGTACGATTACTGATCAGACGTGGACGATGACACATCTTAGTAGTAGTGGCGGTCTTGCTGATGAAGGCGGGCTGCAGCATAGCACTATATAAGGAAGCTATCGACTGTTGTGGTCGATAGCTTGGATTTCTTGTACCACTCTCATCTTGTTATTCAAGTTGCATTTCTACTCTCTCTCTCTCGTCCTCTTGGACCGTGATCAACTATTCAAACCAAGGACTCCGCCTTTGTGCATTGAGACGATACTCAGCCTTCATGCTAGAGTCAAGGATCCGCTGAGTCACCGCGTTTGCCCTACATTGCCTAAGTCAAGGCTCACATGCAGCTCACACGTAACATTAAATCCAAGCTCTCCAAACAATCAGATGCCGTGGCAACCATCAATACCAAAGACGGCTGGGACTTCCAACCCTACCGAATCGATTCAAGAGAACGAGACGCACCCACCCGTTACCTCATAGGACGAGTAAGGTGGCGACACGTACCGGACACAAGGAGGTCCGACAAAAACAACACAGGATACTACGCAGAAGCAGCCACTGCACAAAGATTTCACCCCATAGTCTTCAACAAAGAATGTTGTTGCTGGGTCGAACTCAGGTGGAGTAACACCAACAACTACTTCGAAGCAACACGACCAGCAGCCGACGACCTACACATCAACATACCACTCACGGACGTGCGTCCAATTGACCAACAAGGATCCATTGACGGTCAAGAAGAAATAAACCTCAAATCAGAACCACCAAGAACCGAATTCCAATTACGAGCAGGAACCCCGGCTGCGTCAAGCCACACTAGCGAACGATCGCCAACCCCACGAAGCGAAGTAGTGGAACCCGACGAAATCGTAGTGCACTCACCAGAAGTAGACGCACTTGCCGCACAAACAGCTGAGTTGCACATCCCCAAACCAATCAGGGGAATACCATTCAGCTACATGACTACCCAAACAGAAGTATCGCCACCCCGACTTGTTATCAACGAACAAACGGGGCACGTCCAACAAATACAACCAGAAGACATGGAAGCCGTCAATCGAGCAATGGGACCAGATGTCCCCGATGCACCAAGCATTCCCGAAGGAACAGAAATGTTCTACAAGTTCAGGCTTAACCGAAACCGAGTACCATCACCCAATAACAGATCATTTCCACCTAGGGGAGGACCACCAGGAGGAGGACCACCAGGAGGAGGACCACCAGGAGGAGGACCACCCAATGGCGGTTGGCCACAAGGAGGAGGAGGACCACCTCAAGCAGGACCAGCGATAGCCAATCCACAAGGAAACGACAAGTTCATCGGTAATCCACCGCCGACGTTCACAGGAAACAGATCCCAGGCAGAATCATTCATCCTCCAATGGGAGGTATACACGGGAGTCAACGCCAACCACTCCGCTATGAGGAACAAGTACCAAAAAGCTATGTTGTTCCTCACATACATACAAGGAAATGCAGTTAACCAATGGGTAATGTCCGCAAGCCGATGGCTCGTTAACGAAGTGGCCACGGGAACGGATCAATTCAACAACAGGCTGTGGGAAAACCTACTCAATGCCTTTCAAAGACAGTTCGGCGACATTCTTAGCAAAGGACGAGCCCAAGCCCAGCTCGACGCTGGAATACACATGAAGGATGGAAGAATCGATGATTATATTGCTCAGTTTGAGCAACTGGTTCGACACGCAGGGTACAACATCAATGCCGAACAAACGATCAAATACTTCACAAAAGGACTACCACGAGCCCTATATGAAACCATGTACCAACACGACAACCCCCGAAATTACAAGGAATGGAGAGACTCTGCCCTGAAAAGGCAGCAGAAGTGGATCCACATGCAAACGGTCAGGGGCAACCTGGACGCCTTCAAACCAGGACGAGCGCCCGGAGGAGCATTAGCTAAGTTGCTTGCACCACCCCAGAATGACGACCAAATGGACACATCAGCAGATCGAGTGCGAGGACGACTAGCAGGAGCAGAAGACATTATAGCAAACCACTACAGGAATACCAAACCCCCACAACCACCATTCCCACCACGAGGAGGGTTCATCCAAAGACAGTTTAAACAAGACCACAGCCAAATGCAGTGTTACAACTGCCAGAAGATGGGTCACATCAGTCGCGATTGCAGGCAACCCAGGAGACGCTGCGATACACAGACACGCACCACCAAAACCGCGCCAACTAAAGAAGAAAAGGCGGCGGAATGGCTACGAGGAGTCGCTGGAGATGATGAAGAAGTAAAAGACCTGGTCCTGCAGCAGTTGATGGGACAGGATTTTGGAAGCGCCTGAACCTGGCGGCCTGGGTGAGGGCAATACGTTGTAACTCCGTGTATATTATGCGCTACCATTCTATGCGAGTACCAGTATCCATTCACGCAAGTTACAACATGGCCAATATCAAAGCGTTAGTGGACTCCGGAGCCACTGATAACTTCATACATCCGAACTTCATCAAGCAGATGGGATTAGGACAACGGGTGTTAGATAAGCCCAAAAATATCTACAACATTGACGATACCACTAATAAAGCGGGGCAGATCACACACTACCTCACGCTCAACGTGGAAACAGGAGGAGCAAAAAGAGAAATGAGATTTCTCATCACAGACATTGGGAAAGAAGACGTGCTGTTGGGATATCCATGGCTTGCCACCTACAAACCAAGGTTCAGTTGGCGTCATGCCACTATAGATGAGAAACAGCTCCCTATAGTGTTATGATCGGTTAACCCAAACAACAGGAGAGCAGTACTAGCGAAACTGCTGACAGAAGAAAAAGAAGACGCAAAGGTGTCACGAATGTTCACAACTGAAACAAAAGAACAAATAGTGACGACCTTAGAAGAACAAGTATATGGAAGAAGATCAGCGGTCGAACTTGCGGTGGATGCCAAACAATACACCACGGAAGTCAAGATACCAATAGAATACCAACGCTTTGCGAAGGTATTCAGTGAAGAAGAATCAAAGAGGTTCCCACCCAAAAGAATTTGCGACCACGCAATAGACTTCAAGAAGGGGGCACCAGAGGTGATTGACTGTAAGGTATACCCGATGACAAGGGTAGAGGATGCGGCGCTCGATGATTTCATCGACGAACAAGTAGAGAAGGGATACATCCGCCCCTCAAAATCCCCGTACGCATCATCATTCTTCTTTATCAAAAAGAAGGACGGAAAGCTACAACCTGTACAGGACTACCGAAAAATCAACGAATGGACAATACGAAACCAATACCCACTCCCTCTCATTGATGATCTCATCCGAGATCTGGGAGGAGCCCAACTATTCAGCAAACTAGACGTCCGACAAGGATATAACAATATATGAATCAAAGAAGGAGACGAACACAAAGCCGCGTTTAAAACACGCCGTGGACTTTTTGAACCAACCGTTATGTACTTTGGACTGTGCAACTCACCGGCTACATTCCAAAGCTTTATGAACGAAATCTACCGACCAACAATAGCAAAGCACGAACTCAAAGGAACGACAATCAGAGTCTACATGGACGACATCGCAATAGCAACAAAACACCAACTAAACACACTCGAACAACACCAGAAGGCAGTTTGCGATGTCCTGGAAGTCGCTCAGAAACACGACCTATTTTTCAAGCCAGAAAAATGCATATTCAACGCCCCTAGTATCAATTACCTGGGGGTAATCCTTGAAGAGGGGGTAACACGTATGGACCCCGTCAAAGTTTCGGGCATTTGCGACTGGTCATCACCATCATCAGTAAAGGACGTATGATCTTTCCTCGGTTTTTGCAACTTTTACCGGCAGTTTATCAAAGGCTTCACTACCATCGCCAAACCATTAAATGAACTAACACGCAAAGACAAACCATGGCAGTGGACGACAAAACATCAAATAGCGTTTGACATGCTCAAACGACGGGTCACCACAGAACCCATACTAGCACACGCAGACCAAACCCAACAATTCGATTTAGAAGTAGACGCATCAGGATTTGCAGTAGGAGCAGTGCTACTACAAAAGAAATTGGATGGGAAACAACACCCCGTGGGGTACTACTTGGCAACACTCAACGCCACCGAACGCAATTACGACATCTACAACCTGGAGTTGTTAGCCATCATAAAAGCATTACGAAACTGGCGACACTTATTGGCTGGATCCACACACAAAGTACGCATATTCTCGGACCATCTCAACCTTCGGTACTGGTGCGATCCCCAGAAAATCAGCTGACGAATCGCTAGAGAAGTACTGGAATTAGCGGAATACAACTTCGAGATACATCACGTCAAAGGAACCGCAAATGGAAGGGCCGATGCACTCTCTTGATGCGCCGACTATGACCAAGGGGAAAAGGACAACGAGAACGTCACAGTCCTGCCAAATGAATTATTCGTACGAACTACTACAACCAAACCACAGCAGGACGAGCAGAGGATACGCAAGTGGGTCGACCCCCATAAACTAACCAAGGCAGACGGACTTTGGTGGTACCACAGGCAGAGGCTAGTCCTCACGGGAACGGCAGGAGAAATTAGAGAAGTAATCTCCACGCATGACGATCCCCCCATTCACAGACATCCAGGAATAAACCGAACAACACAGATGGTGGAACGCCACTATTGGTGGCCCACAATGAAACAAGACATCGCCGAATACATATGAGGATGTGCTGAATGCCAGCGAAACAAGGTCAACACACAGAGGTCAAAAGCGCCGCTACAGCCGATATTTCCGAAACCCAAGGCAACACCATTCAAAGTAGTGGCGCTAGACTTCATTAATAAACTCCCGACATCAAGGGAGTACGATTCAATACTTACAGTCACTGACCATGACTGTTCAAAAGCGTCAATATTCATACCGTGCAAAGAGGAAATCTCAGGAGAAGAAACCGCAGCCCTATATGCCAAACATGTGGTCGCACGATTTGGCCTACCAACGAAACTAATCAGCGATCGAGATCCTCAATTCGCGTCAAAGTTCACAAGAGAACTATGTCGGATCCTAGGAATACGACAAAACATTTCAACCGCTTACCACCCATGAACAGACGGACAGTCTGAACGCACGAATCAATGGTTGGAACAGTACCTCAGGTTCTGGGCCAACGAAAGACAAGACAATTGGGCCGATCATCTCGCACTAGCTGAGTTCGCACACAACAATTGGGTTAACGAGTCTACACGCGAAACTCCATTTAGGTTGCTGATGGGATATCACCCACACACTAATTGGACGGATAAAACATCACCCATACCACAAGTTATGGCCAGACTAGAACAATTAAAAGAGATGAGGAATCAGGCACACGAACAAATGCACCGTGCGCAACAGTCATGGATCAAACATCATGACTCCCCCAAATATCAAATAGGGGATAGGGTCTGGCTCGAAGGACGTCATCTGCGGACCCATCAACCAACCACGAAACTTGCGCCCAGACGACACAGACCATTCAGGATTGTCCAGGTGATGTCTCCTGTCAATTACCGACTCGAACTTCCCATGCAGTGGAGCATCCACGACGTCTTTCACACAGACCTTCTCACACCTTACAAAGAAACGCTGATTCACGGCGTAAACTATCAGCGCCCACCACCAGAATTGGTAGAAGACGTGGAAGAATACAAGGTCGAAAAGGTATTAGACTCAAGAAGACATGGACGAGGGCGCAAACTCCAATACCTCATCAAGTGGAAGGGTTACTCAGACTCGGATAACCAGTGGGTCCCGTGGGACGACGTTCACGCGGATGAAGAGATAAGGAAGTTCAGGCAAGCTAACCCAAAAGCCGAGACTCACATAAAAGCAGCGACAACTGAACAATCGAAGTCATCAACCCCCACTACAATGTCTCATGTCCCACTCACCATTATCGCCATTGACGACATCCCCTACGTCAACACCCTCACTACCTACGACACCACCAACAATGTGGACAACCCCTTCTGCTCAGCAGTTGAACAAGTCCGAGCGGTGGCAGAGCGAGACCAAGACGAACGAGAACAACAAGAGCGAGACCTGGCCGAGGCTCGCAGGCAATTCCCCACACCCGCTAGCGGAAGAGTGGAGGCAGATGAGGAAGGATTACGGGTTGTTGAAGGAGGTGATGACCTCATGGCGACTGGATCAGGTGACGAAGATGACGGCGAAGGAGAGACGGATGAGGATACAGCGGCTGATGAGGCAAGTATCCTCCAGCCCTCCACCGCCTTCACGTCCACCACCGCTGTCGATCGATATGACAGCGACGAGTCCTCCGACGGATCATACCATGACACCCACATTATCTGCACCCGATGCAATAACCCTCAAAGCTACTGTCACTGCGCCCCTTTGCGCATTCCCCCACAAGCCGACGACGATGAAGACAACAACACTACCGGAGAAACCGAGGATGACAAAGAATGATCACCGCCGATTGCTGTCGTCTACAGACCGACTGCAGAGATCTGATACGAAGCACGAGGACTACCACCATACCAGGAGGCACACGACCCCTCACCCATCAATACGCGCCGAGCGGATGCGCCGAGGCGCCCTATCCGTACCCTATCACCTACCCCCAATGGGTTCGTCCTCAACAACGGGATGAACTGGGTGCCTATGGTTATCGAACATGAGGGTCGACGCATCCCCACCAGATACGTGCGGGTAAGGATGCTCGACAACCCCGAGGTGTTCGGGACGATGGGTCAAGAGTCGCCCATCTATCAAGGAGACATACACGCCGAGCCATGTCGGGACATGGGGCCAGCAGCTGAGTACTCCCGTGAGGAATTGCAGTACCTCCGCACTGACTTCCGGGGACGGCGACAGGTAGACGAGGCCCTTGCTAGGCTGGGGGATATCTCCCTTGCCGCCGAAGTAAGGCGCTACCGCGCGTCCAAGGAGGTCATCAGAGAGCTGGAGGAGGCGATCAAGAAGCTCGAAGATGACATCTTCGTGCACGTCGACCGCTCGTGACACTCGGCGAAGCGGCTGGGGAGGGCACATGCCATCTTGAGGATACAGGATGAGCACGAGACTGACGTCAGACTAACAGCGGTACCCAATTGGGTTGTGGAGCGAGGGCGCTCACCCTTGTGAAGGGGGTGATGTAACGAACGAGCATGGTAAGGGGGATGACAAGTCGCTCCCTAGTACTTACTAAGGCGATGAGGAGCTTACTGTACAATTACTGATCAGATGTGGACGATGACACATCTTAGTAGTAGTGGCGGTCTCACTGATGAAGGCGGGCTGCAGCATAGCACTATATAAGGAAGCTATCGACTGTTGTGGTCGATAGCTTGGATTTCTTGTACCACTCTCATCTTGTTATTCAAGTCGCATTTCTACTCTCTCTCTCTCGTCCTCTTGGACCGTGATCAACTATTCAAACCAAGGACTCCGCCTTTGTGTGTTGAGACGATACTCAGCCTTCGTGCTAGAGTCAAGGATCCGCTGAGTCACCGCGTTTGCCCTACGTTGCCTAAGTCAAGGCTCACGTGCAGCTCGCATGTAACATTCACCACCCACAATATCATAACGTGGAACAATCAAGAGGGATGGCAGCTATTGCTGAAGCTTTTCCTTCCTGGATTTGCTGATATCTTTGGAAGTACATACAGAGCAAACACTTTTGGCTGGGAAGGAAGAACTATTGATGTTTGGACACCTCGTGGAGGTACTCATTTCATTTTCTCCTGACTCTGCAGCGTTTATCTGTCTTTAGAAGTATGTGGAATTATCTATGGCATCAGCAGAAGCTGCTCGTTGCCCTGATTCAGATGCTACAACAGTTAAAAGCTGGAACTTCCCCAAGATGCACGCGTTGGTCCACAGCTTCAACGATATTTGATCGAAAGGTGCCTCACGCAATTACAACACGAAGCCGAATGAGAAAATCCACGGGCCCATAAGAAAGTTTTACTTAAACCATACAAACTTTAAGAATGTTGCACCTCAGGTTCATCACATCACATTCATTATCTTGGATCCACTTACTAAGATTTCCATAACATAGATCTTACAATTCGAACACACTTCTTGTTTGTTGCAGCGCAGATTCAAGGCGAGATTGATGAAGTCAACGCAGCTATACATAGGCAGATGACGAACAATTCAGACAATGACAATGATGAGAATGGCAGCAACAACGACAGTGCCAGTGTCAATGATGCCGACGATGGTGACAACTTGGATGGTGACGCTTCAGGGAATGCACAGGAACACATCAATTCCTTGCTAGAACCTCCAACAAATGTTGGCCCGTCCTCTGACCAGAGAAAAACGACTTTTGATGTTGGGGCCATTGTCTTGCGATCGCAGCAGCCTCCTGTTACGTTAAGCTCTCTTGAATGCCTTGGGGCTGAGGACTCTACTTTCCGAAACTTTCGTTCAAAACTTGCCGCTTGGTTAACTGAGATGCTTCCTCAGTATGGCTGTCCTTTCACGCCAGGTCTTATGCACGTTGAATTTCAAACCAATGATCAGGCAAGTTTGGTATCTCGTCAGGTATCTGAGCTCATAGCTGTTTAAGATAATGGAATACAGGTCTATGAAAGTATGTTATGAATCGAAGGTCGACTGGCAACAATACTTGGACTATGCATATTGTAGTCCATGCTTCCATGGCAGAGAAAGGCGCGATTTCGTAATTCTCAAGACCACAGATAGCTTCATTTTCATGCGACTTGCATTTATATTCACGTGTTCTGTTGCAGAACATGACTACGCAATATGCCTTGCACGGCCCCTCGACTCGCCCACAGGTCAACAGCGGCTCACGGATCTTGAGTTGAGGCTTCACCGTCTCCGTGGGAAGAACTCAATGGAATTTTTTTTTGTGAACTCAATCGTGCGCAGCGCCCCAGTTGTCCAAGATTTTTCTAAGCCTGGTGACTACTTTGTGATGGATGTCATCGACCACAGTGGTGACATGTTCATCCGTTGCAATGAAATTTTTTGACGGTACTGTATTCACGCTTCTTCATTTCATATCTGGCTTAAAACCCTCTTAGGGCTACTAATTGACTGCATCTGGATATTACAGGTTTACTAGCCATGGTGAGATCATATTTTTTGGTTTTCTGAATCCCTGGCTAACATTTTTATCGAGGCAGGTCGTCTCATTCACCTTGACTCATTTGCTATCAATTCCATAACGTTGCTCCCAGTCCAGGTGCCAGAAATATATCACATGCAAAACTATGAATGCCAGAACTAATAAGGGTGAACACCCTTCGCACATCGTTTCGTTGACTCTGGACAATGGTAATAGTATCAAGTTATGTTCTGGATTCCCGTACAAACATTGTACACAAATTTCAACAAAGATCAATTCACCGCATCATACTATGCTCCCCCATTTGAAACTAAGTCACTACAGCCCTTTATCTACACATTAGGTGCTGATTATCTACTTCTTTTGACCCTGCACAGCCTTTTTTTTGAGCTAAAAAGAAGGGAAAGCAATGTATTAGCACTGGCAATTCAGAAGTGTGCACGCACTCACCATAGCATCGGGCACCTTCTTGTTGTCCGGGGGGGTAGTCCTATCATGCCCAAAACGCTCTAATTTAAAGGTTAGTACGCAGTTGATCAAAGAGTCTTGCAAAAACTTACTGGGCAGCAAGTTATTCATAGTGTAACAGTGCACATGGTAATCCTGTAGTGACTTCAAGGACGGTGTCAGAAAGCAACCAATTGAGAAACAAAACTCCCTTACTGGGGATGAGGTATTTGGAACTGGCCCTTTGTTCATCATATCAGATGTTGTTGAGTGTGAGAGTACAAGAATGAGTGATTGAGGAAAGTGTAACGCGCGCAAACACGACGCAACGCTTTCCTCACACTCGACTCTGACCACGACAACCCGAATCACCACCATTCAAACGCGCGATGTGAATTCAAATCCAACCACCACAGCCACGGCGATATTGCCACCAGAGCAATCCACCAACACGACGACCGCAACGACCAACGTGATGGCCATGCAGCATCAATGTTTGCGATGGCCACAACGGCCACGCAGCGTCAACATTTGCAATGGCCACGCAACGTTGACATTTGCAACAGCCACGCAACGTCGATGTTTGCAACAGCCACGCAATGTCAACGGCTGCAACGGCCACGCAACGTCGATGGCTGCAACAGCCACGCAACGTCGATGGCTGCAACGGCCACGTGATGTCAATGGCCATGCAGCACCGGCAGGCACAACGGGCACAACGGCTGCACAGCGTTGACGTCTGTGATGGCCACACAAAGTCAACGGCCGCAACAGCCATGCAGCGTCGACGGCTGCAACGGCCACCCAATGTCGACGGGCATGCAGCACCGGTGGGCACAACAGCCACACAATGGCAACAGCCACGCGATGTCGACGATGGCCACGCAGCGCCGGCAGGCACAACGGCCACGCAACATCGATGGCCGCAACAGCCACGCAGCATCGACGGCCACGCAACGTCA
Source organism: Lactarius quietus (assembly GCA_015025155.1). Lineage (NCBI taxonomy): Eukaryota > Fungi > Basidiomycota > Agaricomycetes > Russulales > Russulaceae > Lactarius > Lactarius quietus. The sequence continues at coordinate 94,499 of WITN01000105.1, forward strand.
AGGGCGCACACGGCCAGTTTATTTGACTGTAACGATTTCATGTCGGGCTCAGATTCAGAATTGAAGCCAAGCAACGATGTGAGTGTATTACTGCGACCACCATGACCGTCAACGTGACGCCAATGGCTGCAAGTCAGACAGCCACGCAACTCATGCCAGTTCCCAGTGGAACAAAGGTTCATATCTGATTTAATTAGCCCTAGTGGCCACAGGCTACCGTCCTCCATGTGCAGGTCGTTTATTGCTCTTGACTTAATATTAAATTAAAGCAATTGTAATTAAGGTAATATAATTATTATTAGAATCTTAATTATGTGACGTCGCTTCTAATGCTTTCTAATTGCTTGGTGTTTTCTGATAATAAAAATAAATAATAGGTGTAATTTATATTATTATTTAATTGTGAACAATGTTTAAAATATTATTATAAAACAATTAGAAGGTTATCTAAATGCTTTGGACTTACCTTAAAATGGTAATATAAGCCGGATCTATTATAAGGCACTCCCGAGTTTTCCGACAGAGTGGTACATGGTACAGGTCATGCAAAACCCAACACCAAATGGGACTTTGTTGGAGCAGATTGGACTGACTATGAGAGTGAGCCTGCTGCAGAGACAGTCGACAGAGGAGTTCAAGTTTGAGGATGGGTAGGAGATTGGGGAGGTTCCAGGGCTACCATCCAGCTAGTGCCATGGTTGAAGGGGGGTTTGCAGGGCAGATATGACTGGAGAGGGGTTGTGCAGCAAGCAGAGGGGAGCACCCCAGATGAAAAGATGTCATAGAAGCCGTGAAGTTGGGCTGACAGTTATATGAGCCCTAGAATGAAGGACATCAATAGACCACGGGTGGCCCTCTGACATTCACAGAACAAGGGTGCTGGAAAAAATTCGCACAGGTGACGACTCAGGCCTAAAAGAAAAAGTGGGATCAGCTACTGTAATCATCATCCATCAGCGCTTCAGTGCTCAGCGCTCAGCCGCCACCACCTCCCTTCTCTTTTTGCTCAGGCTCCACTCTACCTCTTCTGCCTCCCTTCCCTTCCCCACTCCTGGCCCACAATGTGACAACTATAACATGGCCATACATGGCCCCAACCCCTTCACAGAAATAGGATACAAGGAGGCCACCAAGACAGTTGCAACATGCCAACAATGACAACATGAAAGGCAACAAAGATGATGGTCACCAAGGTGGTTGTGAGCCACAGGGTAGTTCACATAGCTTCATGTAGTACACCCACTGTATCATAAATACATTTCAATCAACTTTTTTTTGGCCTTACACCTCAAAAGCGCATTACCATGTCTTTGTGGTGACCCACACCAAAACACTGTGCAATTTTGTGATTATGTAATCAAAATGTTCCGAATATCCTTTTTTCGGTCTGGTTCAGGGTTCAGGGTTCAGCCAAAAATGGCAAATAACCAAACCATACCAAACTTTACCATCACTAGTGATATGACTGCCAGTGAACGCAGGGCAACTACAAAAATGCCCATAAATGACTTAATGCAACTACAGTCAGCATTAGACAACTTGGAATGGACTTGGAATAGACTAAAAATGACTACATATTTGTACTTAAATGACTTCAAACAGACCCAGAATGACTTGATTTGACTTCAGCAAACCTTCCCTAGCTCCCCAATGAGCACACAAGCAGACATAAACTGACCTGGGTCTGACTATTCTTAGTCCAAACTCTAGTCTGAAAATAACAGAATTTTTGCATAAATCCATTTTATGGTCAATTTGACTACCCCATGTGTGTCTCCAACCACGGGTGACCACAGGCCTACTTTTACTTTTTTACTGAGTGTAATTTGTCAAACATGATTTTCCAACTCAATGTTCTGGTCTCAATAGCCTGGTTGTCGTCTCAGTAGATGGATATCCTAAGGTCGTTCTTTCTTTCTGAACCTTACACGAAAGCTTTCTCTACAGGGATTTGAGTCGACTATGATTGCCAGTGTAGCAGACGCGTCACGTTTTGTGAGTGCAGTGTAAGAGCATTGCGCCTGAGTATCGTGGACTCGCCAAGCCCAGCCGTGAACAGCGATAAGCCCCCATGCCCCGGGCCTGGGAAATTACATGCACGCCACAGTGAAGGACGGTGATGGTTGACACGTTGAAAACCAAAGTCACACAGCGTGAGCTCTGACCGTAAATCCGCATTCACATCGTTTTGTATTTCTCAACTCTCAGGCCTCAGGTTCAAGCACTGCAAGTCTGCAACAAAAAGACGTGGTGAAAGTTGCCAAGGTTCTCTGCGTCTCGGAGGGCATCGTACCTCACTTGGACCAACCGGCCTTTTCTCGAATACAGTGCCTCAAGCAGTAACCTCCGAGAATGAGCCTTTGTCGTACTAGTACATGCAGTAACCGAACGAATGTCTCATTGTTCCCCAGAGAAGACAAAAGGAGGTGTGTGTGACTAGGTGTGAGTAGATATGCACAAATGAGGTTAGAGAATGAGTTTATATATGAGGCATGCGAAGACTGTCAATCGACCATCATGTCCTTAATCAATCCCGCACCAAGTGGAGATCGCTAGCATTGTAATGAGCTGATTATGAGCATTTCCAGGAACTAGTGGCTTATATTAACTCTGCAGTGCATCACATCGCGGTATCAATCGCTTGCCGGAAGTTTTGGGCAAGGTTTTGGGGTTCAAGATTTGGTCTCAAAGGACTGTCTCAAAGGACTGTCTCAAAGGCTCGATTTCAGGAAGACTTTTTGTCGCGTGGATGCCCGGTGATCTCTCGATTAATGAGAAGAAGTTGGATTTGGGGGATTCGATATTTGATACAGTCGGCGCCCATCCCTCGGTAGAGTATGGGCATATTAGGGTTGATGCTGTGGCGTTAGCAAACTTCTGGCACCGGTCGCGCCAGAACTTCGCTCGCTCTTTCGCTCGCATGTTTGGAAAGTCGGGCCCGTCGGTTAGGTTCGTCTTCAATATCCCATTGGATTGTGTGTCGGTACCGTGATGATAAGTACAGTCTTCGCGCGACCGAAGTCCCTCACTTAAAAACAGCCTAAATAGTTCACGCGAACGAAACTTCGAGTTCCGAAAGTTATGGTTCCGTGAATCGGCCCGGGACTGATAACTCCATCATCCCGGCACCGCCAATTGTACAGTAAGACAACTTTTCTCCTTCTCGCACGCCCGAGATGCGTGTGTTTCAGTTGACTGGCTGGGGTGGTCCATCATCATTGCAAGGCAATGCTGATGAGTTGCCGCAGCCAGGCATGCGTGCCTGAGTTTGGCGTTATTGTAGAGTCCCGTCTCGCCAACTGCGTCCCCCTCGCGCTCCCCGCCCATTCCCTCCCCACCCTCAGCGGTTTTTTCCTTAGAAGGCCATTGGGTTGTGGCTACGCGGCGGCATGTGGCGGCACCGAGCTGACATTGTTACGAGGTCGACTAGATGGAGAGCGACACGCTAGTGCGGTGAGCGCACCAGTGTCACCATGCGCTACCGCGATGCGGCGCGTACGGTACCCTGCGTCTTGTACCTGGGCTGCTCACTCCTCTTCACAATGGTGATATTGTAGGTCATTGATACGGTAGAAGCGAGACGGGTATGTGAGCACCCTGATCGATTTTCCCTTGGTCTGTGCGTGCAGCCACGTTGCTAGGGAAGACAAAGACGTTCGTAGAAGAACAGCTGGGTAGGGGGGATTGTGTGGCACTAACGTCATCAGGCTTCAGCCCCTTCCATCAGATTATGGTATTTGGTACGAGTTTCATGGTTAGCTCGTCGCGCGTCAGTTAGGATCCTGACCAAGTGGTGCACTGGACAGTGACACCTCCCGAGGAAAGGTCTAGGCTCAGCTGGCTCTATCGGCCCAAGTGGCAGGACTCACGCGCTTGTTCATTTTTGTTTGTTCCCGGTGCCGATTACTTGCCTCAAAGAGCTGCATGAATTAGGGGGAGTGGTCATGCACTACAGCAGTTTGTGGCCTTTTCATTGACAAGCAAGCTTGGAAGTTGACAGAAGCTTCTGCAATGTTGGACGCTCGCTTGTCATGACAAATTCAGGTTGCTGGATAATCTCATGTCCCGCATGTAGACCGGGGTATGCACTCCAACCTCAAGATATGGGTTCGAGAGTCCTCTGATCTAATTCAATGCAAATGTTCGAGCTCTAGACAGAAGCTACTGGGGAGTAGAAGTTCAAGAGAGAATTCACTGAGGTCTAAGACTGTGGAGTTGGGTCGCTATCACTACCCCCCTCCAAGCATTCCCTCTCCCTTTACGTTAGCTTGTTCTATGTGAGCTGTGGGGTTCTTTCGAAATGTGTAGCACCGCATCTCAAAAGGAGATAAGCTCTAATTTTAATCGAAATTTGCTAGTCTGTTGCTACGTGCTATTTTTTCTGCTATTTTTTTTTCTCAACTCTGTTTCCTACCCCAGAAATGCGGGCCCCTTACGAACACCACCGCAGGAACACGATGGGTCAACGTTTACCACTTCGGTGGGGTGAGTCGCAGTCTTGGTCGCAATACCGCACGGCGGTGCTAGCAAAGGGAGGTTTCAAGTATCTGAATTATTATTCGACCCTGTGCAATTTCAGGGTACTGAAACACCCCACTGGCATACGACAAGCGTGGGTGCGGTCCGAACGGTCGTTTGCTACGCCACTCGTTGACTATACTGGGAGTGCAGTTTCCAATCTTGAACGGATAGTAATTGGTCAAACTGGGTTCCCACGCCACAGTATCGCGTTAGGCACTCCACGATTGGCTGGTTGGCTGCTGCTGCCCAATTAATTTGCCCTGAGATCCTTTTACCAGCGTTACGGCTCCGAAACATACTCTGTCACCAGCATCATTCCCAGAGTCTGGCAGCAAGCAACAGGGTGCTGGCATGCCAGTGGTCAAAGAAATTACAAGACCATGCTTCACAACACTAATAAATGTTACTTCGGTGGAATGAAACGTTCGCAGAAAAGCTGATTTCGGAGCCTTTTCCGGGCAATCTATAAGTGGACCACGACGCGGCGATTCAGAGTGAAGGAACCTGTGAATGAGACCTTGCACGCGTAACGTAACATTCTGCTGTCCGACCAACCGGTCCTCGTTTTTCGCCTTTTTTCTCTCTTTCTAGATTGTAATGCCAACTAGTCCGGAGACGCCACGCAATTGCCAACTCTCCCACCCAGGGGCGTATCCGTCCTTTTGGGGGACAGAATTGCCCAATAGTGTGACCCAAACCTAGGGGCGAGACACGCCTTCTCCCCGGCTCAGACACTCCATCGCCGAACCGCTTGCCTAAGCGGTCGCGATACGCGTGCGCGCCCGCAACCACGTCCCCAACAAGTCAAAATATTTCGGAAAAAGGGTAACGGACTTGTGCACGCCTGACGCCAGGGAAGCATTAGAAGTGTCAAAGACTACCCATTCTCTGGCTTTTTCTCTTCGATCAGTCGCTACTGTAATAATCAAATAATTTACTGCAGACTGATCCCCATACTTCTTTTTCAGACTAGTGTGTCGTTCAGAATGTCCTAAAGACCGGCGCGTACGCCGTGCGAACTCAGCGGACGTTTCGCCTTCACGCTCTCTCTTTCTCTTCTCTTTCTCTCTTATTTATCAACTCATCACATCTGGCAAGATCCCACCAGTGCACGTTGATGTCTTGCCCAATCCATGATCGCTGTACCTGCTGTAACGCCTCCCTTCAATACGCGTCCATAACCACCACGTCGGGCTCTTCACAATTCACTCCCCAGTCGGGCAACCTTCTCTTTGGCTTTGAATGGGCTGCACCTCTAGTCGCAACGTCTGGAGGAACGTGGCATACTGCTGTCGATCCTGTGACTTTACACTCCCCTTCGACGTTGTACTCTGGGCAGGATTTATCACAGCCAGATTACTATCGTTCCAGAAACTCGCACGAGACCATGCCTCTTTACAACCCTTATCAGCGGGAATCTCGCGCTTACCCGCGCGAGCAGAAGCAGGTACTCCCCTCTCATGAACAGGTGAGAATCGTTATCGTGAAATTATCGTCCCAAACTCAGACTAGAACAATTCGCGACGCAGCCCCAATACACCCCATACATCCAAGGGGTTAGCAGGGTGGCAATCCCCAGCAGCTACTCAGGGTCGACGATACCAGCGCTCAATTTGCATCGTGGTGACACTTCTAGTTTCGCGAGCCACGAGGAACTCTCCCAGATCATGCCAGTAATTGATTCCGACCAGAGCTTCTTTGATGAACCGCCTCCACCTTATACAAACAATTCTCTAACTGTTCATCCTCTGGGAAACGCCTTTCAACAGCCTGCTGTCTTTTCCAATGACCGTTTCTTAAGCCCGATGACATCCTCTCCCCTGGCCCCTGTGCCACTGCGCCACTGCTCCTTGTATCAAGTGCTAAAGCACGAGTCACCTGCCTCGCCTTTAACAGGCACGCTTCATTCCCGTGTGTCATCACTCGCACACGCTCTTGAGCCGCAAGATCCACAGGCACGGCAGGCACCTCTGCCGTGTGCGTCTGCTCTTGGGGATAGACTAGGCTTTTCCGGCATCTCGGCACCCTCACCGAGTGCGACCCAGACCCACACGAGATCCACGTCGCTCAACCTGGTAACCTCGCCTGCGGATCCTTGCTCTAATCTAGTGCAGGTGCCCAGTCTGGCGTTGTCTGCACCTGCACAAATGCAATCCCATGTTTCGTCCAAAACGCCACCGACTGCTCGTGCAAACGCTCCATCGCAGAATTCTTCTGTCATAACACCTTCGCACTCTCACACACTAGCACACCCCTTCCAGGAAGCCCCTACCCATGATTACGACACGCTCCCGCGACTCCGTAAGGTAAGTATCTCAACTACCCCTCTCAGTCATGCTGTCACACATCCACTTACGATATTCCTGCTCTCTGGCGCAGCTCCAACCTGCATTGCCAGGACCCGGCCAGGAGGATCATTCTGCTGCGTCTAGTCCGCTCTCGTCATTATCCTCTCGTCCGTCTTCTTCGACCGGCGCTCCGGCAGCGTCCACAAATGATAGCAAGAGCCCACTGGAGTCGGCTTTTGCTTTGCCCCTGCTGGGACGCAAGCGCCCCGTGTTGCGGGCCAAGCTGGCATGTCTCTTTTGTCGTCGGCGGAAGATTCAGTGCCGCCCTGTGCTTGGTGATCGCCAGGACAATACATGCCAGTAAGTCCTCTTTCCTGGAAATCGTGGAGTGCGATGCTGACGGCGTCGTCCCTTGTGTGCAGGCAATGTGCGAAGCGTTGCAGACAATGCGAGTATCCCGAAACGACTTGGCGCGGCCGTGGAAGGAAACGGTCGCTTTCAGGCGACCTCGAAGAAAGCGACGAGGAGGGGGACTCGCCACCACTCCCCAAGACGAGGCGGCAGGCGTAGCCGTGCCTCTGTCTCCGCTGACCTCCCGTTCAAGTTTCTGTTTATACGCCTCATCATTTTATTCTCTGTCGTCTCAACTGCACACCGCACACTTGCTTGCATCGTTTTGCTCTCAGTCTTGCTTTCTAATCTCATTTCTTGTGCCTCGCCTTCTTGCACTGTTCCCATTCTTAGTCATCTGCTCTCACTTTTTTGGTCAATCCCATTACGGACGCATGCACGGTCAGGCGATCCATATCCCACTTATCGCTTGCTTCGCTGGCGTCGTGTAGCATAAACCAGTGGGTGATAATGCACGTCGATATTCTCCAATTGTATTCAAATTAGTTAGCATCTACATATAGGTCGTTCACAGTAGTTTCTGGTCCTGCCACTCTTGGATAACGCCCATACGATATAGTAGTAGCCAAGTTGAATGCTGCCACATAATAACACATACGTCTTCGAACCCCAACTTCGGTATTTGTTCGCTGCAAGTCGTGGATAGCCCGAGTTGCCCGAGCTGTCAAGAACTCCGTCCCAATATGGCAGAGAAGGAAAGGCAGCTTAATGAAAACATTGCGTGCTTCCACCGTGAGTAAGTGCCACTGCCCCTGGCGTGAGATGACAACTCAATCCGTGAAACCCGCAAGACTCGAGTGAATTCCGCCGACAAATGTACACTGTATAGTGCAGTACCTATGTGCAAGTAACCACCTTGATGAATTCAAATGACTGCGGCCACTCGCACTACAGTTCAGGGTGAATTGCAAACATGTAGCCTCGGAAACACTAAAAAAAAGCAACAGCGATTCGGATACAAAACTCCGTCGAACTAATAAGTAGTCTAAGACCTAATAGCCGACTTCATTCAATTACGCAGAGCTGGAAGCAATCAAGAAATAAATTGATATAAATTAATAATAACAATATGAATGGGAGTGGTTACAGTGCGTCACGACAGGGACACACGGCGTGCAAGAGCACACGGAGGAAAATGAACTAGAAGAAGGCCACTGGGAAACAATGCGGCAAGCGCATCAGCGCGCTGCGGATGGTTACGAGGTGTTAATTTCCGACAAGGTGTGGCTTACGCTAGGCCGAAACAGGTCACAATCGAAGGCAGGAAGGCAGCTGACACTCCCCCGTGGCGCCAACACTGAGACCATGTTTGCCCTTCCCTACTCCTTCCCTCCTTTGACCCCCCACATCTTCTTGGGCGGCCGATGCGGCGCTTGGCCCGAACCGAGTCATCATGCCGCACACGTACTTTGTTGAGGGGGGCGAGGATCAAAAGAAGCGCACATTCACCGTGCCTTTTTTGTCGCGACGGGGGAGACGGCGACATGGTTGTGACAAGATCAGAAAATAGCAGAAGCACCACAACTTGAGCCCGCACTGTACGGGGTCGGACGTTAGGCTATGAGGTTATCTCTGGTTCTTTTCCTTTTTCTTAGACGGAGTTCAACGGCGACTAGACACCCATGTCAGCGAGTGCCGAAAGTACGAGGTGGTCGGAGCACGGTGTAACGCTGACTGAAGAGAAGGAAGCACCGACGTGTGCTTCCGGCCACAAGAGGATGTTTTGATGGTGTGGCATGTACAGACAGGCAGCGATGCCCGTCGAATACCTTTGGAGATTCTTCGAACTTGCGTTTGGGGTTGTTGGAGCGCGAGGAATGGAGAAAAAGAGACCCGAGTCCCCGAGTGCCACATATGGAATTGCCGTCGATAAAAGGAAGGTGTCTTGCTCTCGCGTTGACAGGCGAGGCAAAGGGACCTCATCGCTCCGGCCACTCACCTGTCTCCCTTGAAAATCCCCTCAGGTGCCTTTTATGGGGAGCCCAGGATCTATCATTTGGGCCCTCAGCCCGCTTACCGCCGGCTCTTCTCCCCACGCCGTTGCATCCGTTAGCGTGTGTAGACGGTAAGCCTAAGTCGTACAGTCGGAAGATTCGCTGATGCAAATACCCCGGTTGCAAGTAGAGTGAGTATGCTTGCTTGCATCATCTGTACACGCTCCATGACTCTGTAGGTGTTCAGCTGCAGGTCGTAGAATGCGCACTACTGGGCGAATGTGGTCCTTGGAATTACCGGAAGCACATCATCGAGATTTGGAGAACACCTGAACGGAGCGACATTTTAACGTACTCATCTTTTCGACATAGCCTGGGGCATTCTACTGTCCGTGAAATCCTAATAGACCCATGCGGGATCATTCGCACAAGTTTACAACCAGGGGCAGTCAGCAGGCGCCGCCTCGGCAAATGGAGGAAAAGAAATCTACAACAGTCAACAAAGAAAACTTACAGTAACAATATCTTGGCGCATTCAATCACAGGAAAAACGATTCCCAAGAGATATAATTGCAGTAAGCTCTTTAAACAAGTCTGAGGCACCAACATAGTTCCCTGGAGAAATACGCCGAAGAAAAGGCCGCTTGAATGGCTATGACGATGAAACTCGAGAGAGGCGTGTAAGCCCGATAAAGCGAAGCGGGGCGAAAGATATGTTATGATGTCACGGGCCACATACTGTACATCGCGCGAACAATGAGTAATCCAAACGAAAGAAATGCTTCCAATCCAGTGTCTTGGGAAAGTTTGTGGAAAGCGGCGACCTCAAGCTGGCCTGAGTGTCACAGTAGTGTGAAACAAAGCCGCCCAAGCTTGCGCCCAAGATCAAATGACAATCAGGCAAGCAATCAGGTGACAGAAAATTTCCCCTCAAGAATTTCAGACAACCGCTGGCATAGCAAGCCAGAGAGCAGAGCCAGCTCCAACTTCCAAGTTAGTTCAAGGTCGACACGACCAGTGTAGTGTGGGAACTGTCGGGATTGCGTGGGCATCGTGGGAAAGGTTGAAACACGTGACAGTGTGACACAACTGTGACACACCACCGAAAACACCGCTGCGAGCGGATTATTCCGACTTACTAGCATCACCACTCAGTTCTCTGTAGTTATTCAATCAATAAACCAACAATGCCTGGACCCGTTCGCAATACCTTCATGAGGAACTGGTGGGCCGTTGAGGTGCGCATCACTTTACTGGTAGACGAACGCGAACGGCTGATTCCCTGAATTTGCCAACGCACTAACTTGAAGGCCATCCCGATGTGAGCACCTTCGTCGTGCACCCCTCACACTTCCAATCTTGACTTGTTGTCCATAGCTATGTTGTTGTAGGCGCTGTAGTTGCTGGTGGTTCGTGGTATCTCACCCGCCTTGCGCGTGGCCCGAGTAGTGAGCCTCAACCACCTTCGTTTTTCCGCCCTCGTTCTCCGATAACTGACTCGGCGTTTGTGCAGTCATCTGGACCAAGTCTAACCCTACTCCATGGAACGACGTCAAGCAGGACGAGAACGTCAAGATGATGTCCGTCAATCAGAAGTTCGAGAGGAGGTACGCTCCGCAGCTCGTTGGCATTGGCACACCGTCAACTCATCTCCGACCACAGCTGGACGCGCGATAAACTTTAGATTGGAGGAGGTAAAAATCATTCATCGTAGTTGTACCCTCCGAACGGCTGGAAATATCATCCCATTTTTCGTGTGCCTACACGTGACAATTTGCTTCCAAGCTGTCCAGTTGAATGAAATTTGGATTTAATGATCGACATTCGCAACGTAAAGCACCTGAATATTAATGCTATACCTCAACAGGATGCAAATTTTCGAGTCTCGTGCCGAAATTTTCGAGGGCCTAACAATCCACTACCGATGTGCTGGTGCATGGATCACTGAGTCACTAGTCACTGTACAGCACTTGGGTTCCATTCTTATGCACATCTTTCAAACCGGGATCCTACCTCACGGCCGAGAATTTACTTCATTCCAGCGGTGTCTTGGACATCTGGCCAGCGCTCCACTCACATTGAACGCTTCGAGTCGCGCCTTGCATGTGAGGCCTGTGAGGTGAGAACGACTATCTACGCGGCGGCTGTGCAATTCCGTAGCCCCTGGCACCTACAGCACTTGTCTAACAACGCACCCGTAGCAGGGCAACTGTCATAACAGCAATACAGTACTTGTTATTGGCGCTGACTAAGCGACCAATGAGGCAAAGATCCCGCCCGACATCATCTCGTCAATCGCAGATGTGAGTAACTTATACTCACGACCACACTTCCCTGTCCATTTCCATTTTGCGCGCTGGCCTTAGTACCGGGTGGCGTAAAGAATACCGAATATATATCCTTCTAGGGATTGGTGGCGAGAGGTCAGGTGTCTACGATGACTTACATGCTCACTCGGCAGCCTAGCTTTCGGTTGATTATGCTGGGCGCAGCATATCAGAGGATTCCTCTTACTGCCATGGGCTCATGGGTACGGGGATAGCTGCAAAACCGAGCAACATTGTTCGTAAGACGTAAACCGGAGCGGTGCTCCTTGGCCTGGCCCGATCGACGGGGTTCAAGTAGGCCCGTTTTGTGCTGTGGTGCGAGACACGACATGCGCGCGAGGCACGGGCTCTTGCCTTCGAAGCCCTTCAAGAACAAGGCGCCACGGGCGCCGTTGAGAAGAGTTTCACCTACTAGCAGACTTTGATCTGAATTGCCGGATAATCGATAACCTCTGACGGTGCAAGATCCGTGGAGAGTGACTCGACGGTCAGGGTTTACGTGCGTCGCCTCATGTCTAGCCTAGCATCCCTCAAACCGCCTCGAGGCCGCCTTGCGTCGCAATGAGGAAGGAACAGATAATCGACGACGTCACAAAGACAATTTTTTGGGGCTTCTATTAAAGTGTTCCTTGGGGTGCATAACCGTATGTGGCTCTTACACACCACGACCTTTACTGCCACTATTCCCACCCATACAAATTACTTATTAGCCAGCAGCCTGCTTGCCACTGGCAGGCGCTCTAGCGTCGTGGGATCTCCGAGAAGCCCTTCACAGCCCCCTCGGCTGGCGGGATCCTTCGGGCTTCTCACCTGGTACACTGTAAGAGAGAGCAGTTGCGACGAAACTAGATTTTGCTCTCTCGGACGCCAGATTTACAAGGCGGCGGACTCGGAGTGCTTTCGCCCTGACGATCACCACGAGTTCCATCATGATGATACGTATCGTCGCCTAGTGGTATGACATTCCACGGCGTAGCTTATATATATAAGTGATGCGATGCGACAGGTGTCCTATATTCCGCGGACGGACGAAACACCTTCGTTTGTCGGGACATGGAGCGAGCTACTGTAAGCTTCGCGAGTCGAAGCAACTGGGTCGAGTCATTATGGAACACAAAAATAGCCCACGAAAAAGATCCTGGCTTGTGACATAAAATATCGTCACGTATCAGGCCTATCAGGACCAGCGAGGCTCGGACCAGTGAGCAAGTGAATTGAGAATGCAGTAACTTAAGATACGTAGCTCTCAATTAGTTGCCAAATAAGGGAAACTTCTTTTGGTTGTGCAATACCTGTTTGATGTCCGCCGGTAGGCGGCCAAAAAAATTAATGGCGCGAGATACCGGGGATTTTGATTGAGTAAATACAGTATGCCCAGAGGAGGACCGAGATGGACAACAGGGATTCGAGGACCACGAAGTGTGCCACAGACTCGAGGGTTGCCACAGAGTGCCACAGACTTAAAGGCTGCTTGATAATCTTGGTAGCTGATGGCGTCTCTTCAAGTTGTGCCACTGCAGCCATTCAAAAGGAACTTGATCTCTCGTCTTGCTCTTCAGCACCTCCTGGACAACATAAATATTAGTATCTCCCAGACCTGAGATATGGGAATGAATCTCAACTCTCAAGACACCGTCATAATATTTCCTCCGATCGAGTCTATACCCGATGGCCCAGAGGACAAGCCCACCGCAGGCCCACTGCTAGTATGTATCTCGCATCGCTGACTTTGACCGGAACTCGACGAATTCGCGCAGGAGGAATGCATCGGTCCGCTCAACTTGCCACAGCTCGTCTCTGGTGCCGCAGCCTGGTCGAGCTTTTACAACAAGGAAGAGACTCTCTCCTCAGACATACCACTACGCACGATCCGTCTCGCCCTTCGGTACGTACCTTCCCGCATCCTCTCCAAACTCACCAATCCGACTCAACGATACAGGTACGGCATCCGCGCCTTCGACACGGCGCCTTACTACGACGACTCCGAGATCGTACTCGGCACAGCACTAAAATCTCTCGAGCTTGAATTTCCCCGCGGGACCTACCAGTTAATCACAAAGGTCGGCCGGTACGGTCCCTCGCCATCTGACTTCGACTACTCGCCGACCGCGCTACGTACGAGCGTCCAGCGCTCCTTACGCCGTCTGTACACGCAGTACTTAGACATCGTGTATTTGCACGACGTCGAGTTCGTAGCGCCGTGCGTGGCTCCGCGCGCGGAGGGTAACCATTCATCAGCGCTCGGTGATGAAGGCACCGCGTATGGTCTTGAGACGCGTGAGGCTGAAGGCTCGGACGAACGTGTACTCGAAGCGATCTCGACGCTACGAGCAATGCAAGCCGAAGGGCTAATCCGCCACATCGGCATATCCGGTCCGCATCCCATCCCATCCCATCCCATCTCACTTCCCTCTCCCACCAACCACTGTCACTCACACTCACACACTGGCAGGCCTACCGCTCCCAGCGCTCCTGCGCACAGCGCAACTCGTACTAATGCGCACAGGCCGCCCACTCGACGCAGTACAGTCCTACGCGCACTTAACGCTCCAGAACGCCACGCTATCCGCATTTGCCGATGCGTTGCGTAGTACGCGCGCACGTGTGTCGCAGGTACTAGCTGCGTCGCCGCTTGGTATGGGCTTACTTGCTCCGCCGCCCGCACCGCCTGCTTGGCATCCTGCTCCGCAAGCCGTACGCGATGCGGCGTGTGAGGCTGTGGGCGTCGTTGGGGAGGCGGAAGTTGCGCGCGTTGCGGTGGCGTGGTCTGTAAGTGCTGCGCAGGAGGGCGGGATGCCGGTTGTGGTGGGGATGAGTAATTTGGGGGAGGTGCATGCTGCTGTCGAGGCGTGGCGGTGGGCGCGGGACGATTCGGAGGGGAGGCGGGAGGAGTTGGAGAGTAAGGCTGCGCTTGCGCGGGGTGTGTTTGAGCGTACTGGGACTGCTGGGTGGACGTGGACTTCCGGCAACTGGGTGTAGAGCAAAGTACGATAATAACAACATGTTGTAAAACGCATACAAACAAGACTACGTGATTCCTGTGAAACGACTCATAAATGCCCCTCCCTCTCTTTGCAACTCTCTCTTGTGAATTGATACAAAATCTCCCCCCTGTTCCGCGCGCTCACCGCGTCCGGATGATACCTGCGTTGATCAGCTTCATGATCTTATTCTTCACCGTCGGATTCTTCATGTGATCCTGCAGCGCTTGCGGGTTACTCTGCGCCTGCTGCAAAATGCTCTGCATCACAGGGTCGTTCATGATCCCCTGCAACAGTCGGTCAGTATACAGCAGCCCATCACCATTTTGTAATGTTACGACGCACCGCAACCTCGGGATCGCGCATCGCACGCTCCAGCGTCTCCTGCTCTGACTCATTCGCGCGCTGCGAGCTCATTGCGCTCTGGATCTTGGACGACAGCTCCAGGATCTCACGCGTGCTCTTCGATCCCGCCGCCTTGTCATGCTCGCTCGCGATCTCGAGCGCATCGAACGCCTTGGGGTATTCACGCATCGCAAAGAGCACGCTCGCTTTGCGTATATGTGCCTTGACTGTTCCATCCGAGTCAGCACGCATCGCCATACGTTAATTACAGTCTTACCAAACGCAGGGTCGACACGGATCGCCTCTTCCGAGTCCTTGAGTGCCTCCGGGAGCGCAACGAGCTTGGTGTACGCAAGCGCACGGTTATTATACCCGCGCGCATCGCTCGGGTCCCGCTTGATGCTCTCCGTATAGCTCTTCACGGCGCCGGCAAAGTCGCCCTCCTTGAACAGCCGGTTTCCCTCCTCGCGCGCTTCGGCGGATAGCCCAGGGTCGATGTATGCAGCGCGGTCCGCGGCTGCTTTGGTGCGCTCAATTTCCTTGAGCTTGTGGAGGATGTCGGGTGTGCGGTGCTCCGTGAGCGACTTTTCGAAGAAGCGGATCGCGTCGGCTAGGTCTTCTTTTTTGGCATAGGCAGAGCCGATGCGGCCGTATGCTTTTGCGACGAGCTTGTAGTCTGCGCGGAGCTGGGCGGGGGCATCAGCTAGGCCAACCGGTAATGGAGGAACGCTCACATCGCGACCCTCATCAACAGCCTTCTGGCACGTCTCGATCGATTTGTCGTAGTCGCCTTGCTCAAAGTACGCCGCTACACGAGCATAAGGTCCTACCACACACACAGGAACGCTTGAGAAAAACCCACCTCCCAGATTTGTCAGGAACGTAATGTCCTTGGGCCATATCTCCCACGCCTTGCTGAAGTGCGTGATCGCCGCCGCAAAGTCGCGCTTCTTGTACGCCTCTGCGCCGAGCTTCTTTTCAGCTTCGGCGGCCGTCTTCGCAGCCTTGTCCTCTTTGTCTCCTTCGTCGACCTCTTCTTCTTCCTCGGCCATTTTGACGTCAGTTGGCTCTGGGGCCTTGGACGAAGATGCCGCCGGCTGTGGAGCGGATGGTGGAGGAGAGGAGGGTGGAGAGGAGGCGGCACCGGCAGATGGTGGTACGCCGGGCGGGAGCTCGTCCGAGTCCTCAGTTCGATTGAAGCCCTGCATGTCGATGCCCATGAGTGCGCCGAGGACATCAATCATGCGCGGGTCGCCGCTGAGTAAGCTCTGCGCGAGCTGTGGGTTCTGTTGTATGAGTTTAAGCTGCACCAAGCCGAAAGTGAGCACTACATAGGACCACTGGTAAAAATCGAACGCTACACACCTTTTGCATGAAACTGACGTCGGCGAGGAGCTTCGCCGTACGCGGGTTCGCAGCGAGCTTTGCGAACATGTTCGGGTCGCTGAACATCTTGCCTATGCCCATCACATCTGCACCATCACCGCGCTCGTCCGCAGCTACACTCGCTAGTGAGCGAGGTAAGGGTTTAGAACTGAACGAGTAAGAACGTACCCTTGGCAGCCTTGACCTCTTCGTAACCCTTGCGGATCGCGGGGCTGTCCTCGAGTTTGATACCAGCCTCGTACGTCTCGATCGCCTCGACGTAGCGCCGCTGGCCATGCAGCGCCGCACCCTTGCGCGCGTAGCCCTTGGCCCATGTCGGATTCACCTTGATACACTGCGAGGATAGGGATGGTGTTTCAGTCGATGGATCGAGGGCTGATCGTAGACTGGGACAGACCTGCTCGGCATCTGCGAGTGCACCATCCCAATCGCGCTTGCCAGACTTTGCGGCGCTGCGATTTGACCAGAGGACAAAGTTGTTTTGATCGAGGTCGAGTGCTTTGGAGAATAGGTCGATGGCAAGGTCGTAGTCCTTTGCAGCGAAAGCCTTGTTCCCTTCGACTTTGAGTGCTTCTGCCATGGTGGTTAAGAGGGAGAAGGTGCACGACTGTCACTTGCCTGCGTCGCCGTTGGTCGTCGCTGTTGTTGTACCCCTCCTCTCCTTCGAGAACATTCGCGAATACACCTAACCTAAATATAGGGTTGGTTTCCTCTGATGTCATCCCTTTGAGTGTTCTCACTATCAGCGTGAAAGATGCAAAACGCTGCCCAGCATGGTGACTTCAGGAACTCCTACCACCATAAAACTTCTCTGGTGAGCAACTGATGGCGACAGCGGTGGTTAAATCAACCTTTCCATTTGGATGTTATTTCCCAAGTCACAGTAACTTATCAGAAAACAACTAGCTAAGTTGGCAGCAACACTTCTACCTGTCCAACCCAGACATCTGTTGATCACTCCCACAGGGCACTAGGTGTTATGATTGTGTTATATATACTACTGTAGTGGGCGGCTCACTGTCAATACCCACTGAAACCCACTCTTAAGCAATACCATCCATCCATCAACTAGTGCCGTCATTGTCCATCAGGGTGAAATATGACAAATGCCATTGGCGCGAGGGCGTTGTGAAGTTGCATAACTGTATTGTGGAGCAGATGGCATGATGACTTCAGGAATCCTACTGTAAACTAAACTCCTTCTGATGAGCAACATGATAGAGTAGCACTCCGTGACGAAAACAGCAGTGGTCAATCAAATCAACCTTTGCTCTCCTCAGGGATCTTGCTCAAGTCCTCAAAGCCTCTCAAGTACAGTACAGACTTTTTGCAATGCTTTCCAAACATTCAGTAAGCTTGTGGCAACACTTAATTTCAACTATCGAACACACACACCTGATATGAACATCAGTGAAGGCACAGTCCCACCAAGTAAATATGCACACACCAAACCTAACATGCACCTGTGCAGAATGTGCCAAAGGCCACCTCAAAGGATGCAGAAATCTGCACAAATGCATGAAAGAAGCACTTGCAAGAGTGAACGAAAGGCTCAGAAATCGCCCCCAAATTTAACCCATTAGTAATAGGACTCAGCCAACGCAACCTCTAGTGATTTCCTGGCTCAGCATGGCCTGTAAGCTGGGTTGAAGGCTCAGCTTTTTGCAGCTTATGGCCTAGAAGATTCAACACCTAAGCTGTCGATGAAGGCTTCAACAGCTTAGGCTTATCATGGCCTGCAAGCCACAGCTTTCTATGTTGATGGCCTTGGGGGCTTACAAGCCATGGCCCATATGTTGGAAGAGTCTATAGTGAAAATTTACGATTGTGACTTGTGAAAACTTATAGTAGATACATCAATATATCTACTCTATGTCAATGTCCGTACCATTCCCAGACTCAACAATGCCATTGCTGTCCTCAAAAACTGGTGTGCCCCAAGTTACCTCCTCATCTGCATCTACCACCTTGAGCATTGTGCTGTCTTGGTTCACAGGCTGTTCGTCCACATAGTTGAGTTCTTGCTCCTCATCAGTGAGGCTGACAACCTCCCTCACCATGAGGTCCTGTTGGATGAAGGACTTGAGGCATTGCAACACCTCAACGATATCAGCATTGAGATGGTTGCACTGCTTGCAGATGGTGATGCCAGCCACAGAGAATGCCCTCTCACTTGATACGGAGGATGCCATAATGGCAAGATAATCACATGCGAGTGAGTGCCATGTCAGGTAGCAACCTCCATACAGCTAGAGAACAATAAAGTCAGACAGATTCACAAAAGAAAGATATAACATGCACCCCCCACCATTGAACTGTCCCAATGCCATCTGGCACAACCTCATGCATGTTGAGGTAGAGGTTCCACTCCTCTAAGTGAGGGTCAGCAGTACTGGTGGTCTGTGTGTAGCTGTCGTCATTGTCGTCTGATGATTTGGTGTCATCCCTCTGCCAGCAGCCAGGCTTGGGGGGGGCTGCAGCTGCCTTGCACGTGCGGTTGGCCAGAGGCTGCACTTTTTGGTTCTTCTCTTCATAGCATTCAACAAACTTGTGTGATAAACTGATCAGTGATGTGAAGGTGAATGGTAGTGTGATCAACTTACACATTTACGGACAACATCTTCTACCTCTTCCATGTGGTCTGCTGGCCAGTGTTTCACAAAATGACCCATTTTCTTCTTGGGGTTGAGGGCTGTGCCCTTGCTCTGGTCAGTACAAGATGTGAGCATCAATGTAAAACCTACCCATAGCCATAATATGAGCATCAGACTCGGCAGAACATTTGTAGTACTAGTCCAACTTCTCCATTCCTGTGTTGAGGGCTGTAATAAAAGATGAGTACTGCAGCTTGTTAGAAACCTTATCCCATGCAGTGTGCATCCTCTCCAATGCCGGGAGGGTATTTTGGAGGCTGGGAGCTGAAGATGATGAGAACACCTGCTGCACATCATCTGCATACTGAATAAAGTGGATCATCAGCATTATTCAAGTTTGAAGCCATGGACTCACCTGAAGAATGTTGCAGAACAGATGAATGTGTGCCCATTCTTCATTGCTCAAAGTGTGTGATGTGATCTTGCACTGTTTGTCCAAGTTATTTTCTTTAAGTCCAAGTTCCAATATGAACTTGTTGATTGCCTGTGTAATGGATAAGATTCATAAGAATGATCCCAACTGTACATAGGGTACTTACCTCACAGTGAGACTCAGCTCAAGTGAGCATGATGAAGGTGGAGCTCCATCGCACCTTCATTTCAAGCAGTAACTGGAGAGGGGGGACTTTCCAACAGTATTGAATGGCCTTGAAGGCTTCTTTGCGCTGAGTGGAGGAGTGTGCCTACACATGCTGATGTTAGAAGTAAGAATTCAGCACTAATCTGACAACATACCTTCACACATATGGCATGGACAATGCCAATCTCATCTTGCTGAGACAGTTCAAGGTCCTCAGGGAGTTCATCATGGTCCTGTGTACTGTTGTAGTACTTAGCCTTGCTGTATCTTGATATTGCCACTTGTGTGGCCAAGTTGATGATGTGTGCAAGGCATCTTTGGCAGCCAAAGTATTACAGTGTAAATGGACATTAATATATAGCTTGCAAACTTACTGGATGTGTCAACATTTCACATTGAAAGACGCTCCTGTTTTGAGTTTGTAGCAGTGCGCAAATTCTTGAAGCATTGTTTTGTTGTTCTTCACACTGTCACAGGTGATGTGCCTGACCTATAGATTCAGATGTTAGCTGTACATTTCACTGAGCTATTTGTGCTTACCTTGGGTACAATATGAAGGCATTTGCACACCTTGAAAAGGGCCTGGTGGAGATGGACATTGTTGTGTGAAGTATTCATCTGAACAAAGCCAAGGAGCGCTTGCTCAATGGTCCACACTGCAGGGTCACGCTCTTCGACCCAGTGGCCAGTGACAGCAAAGTAAGCATTGGTGTTGCCAGCCTGCCATGCATTGCATGTCAGGCTGACTTCATCAATCACAGTCAGTCCCTAACAAGAAAATATCAGTAGGAAAACAAACAGAAAAAAAAAACAAATATTAAGGCGGTCATGCAACAAGCACATCTGTTGCTTGAACATTGTGATAATTCGCACCCTTGACTACTTGGGTGAAGGAAGCCAGATGCCCCAGTTAGAGTTTGCTTGCGACATGATGTCGAGCATTTTCTTGAATGCAGGATGCTTTAATGCTTGAATAGGCTGTAATATTCACTTTGTATTAGCATGGGAGGGATGGATCAAATAAACAAAATACCTGATTGGTTTGAATAATCCACTCAAGAGATGTGGTCTCAAGAGCCTTGTCACTGTATGGTATTTGCCTCATTCAGTCCTCAGGGGTGAAGTGATCGGTCATTGATGGTTGCTTTTTGAGGTCCTTGCATTTCTTTGTATCCTCCAGAAGCATTGAGTCGAAGTTGCTTGAGATGCACCACTGTCTGTAGTGATGCTAAGACACAGATGTGAGATAGAGAGAGGAATAAAAAAACATGTAATGCACCAAATGTAGAGCCACAGGGTGGCAAAGAGTGGTGTGTTTGCTGGTCAGGGACTTCTCCTGCTTAGGGCAACCTAAACCCTGTCTACAGAACATCAGAATTAAAAGAATGAGTAAAAAAAACCACTTACTGGCATAGTTTACACAGCATGCGCCCCTTGTCTTGACCAGGCACCTGAGGGATCACGATGAAAAACTCCTTGATGTCGGCCATGGGGTCACTTTTGTTCAGCCGTTCATCTTTCAGTTCATTGACATCATTGATCTTGATGATCGAGGCATTGTTTTGCAGCCCCTTTGAGTGACCAGGCATCTGAGTTGTCTTTGACTTCTTGTGTTGAGGGGTGTGCTCTGGGCCATTGGTAGAATCGGCATTGTTGTTGATTACAAGTGGCACACAAGGCCTCTTCAAGTTGGTCGAAGTCTGGGTGCTGGTGGGTGGGTCAGGAGACAAAGCAGCCATGTCCATTGGAATGGTCAACCCCAATGGCTCAGAGGTAGGAGAAGGTGAAGAAGAAGGGGCTATGGCAATAGCCCTGCGATTTGAGGTGACTAACATCGGGTCATCTCCACCTTCAGTGAACCTTGCTGGGGGGCATATTGGTCAAGTGAGTCAGGCAGACATTGTTAAGGGAGTCTGAGGGGGGCATAGAAAAAATGGGGATCTTATAATGTTGAAAAAAAAAGGCAAATCTGTGAATATGATGTGAATCAGTCTGAGAAGGATGATTGCAACTCACCTTGGTTTTCATGGCAGCTTGTGGCTTGCAGCTCAAGCCATAAGCTTCAGCAAACAGCCTATAAATTTGAAAGCCTTTGCAATAGTCCATGTACGCAGCCTGAGAAGATTGAAGCCATGTCGATAAGCCACTCTGGGCCACCTTCAAGGCTCAGCATGGTCATGTCTTCTGACAGCTGGCAAAGGCTGGCTTCCGGCCCATGAGCCGGGCCAGCAAATCACTAGCAACCTCTTCTCCCTAACACAAACCTGCAAAGCCTGAGAAAGAGCCACAAATGAGAATGATGACAAAATCATGTTTGACCCTGAAATTGCCTGTAAAACAGATCTAGCAGGGTGCTTTCATATATTCATTAACCCTGCATGTCTATCCAACAACCCAGTCAGAAGAAAACATGCACCAGGAATCAGCCTCCCAAACCAGACAGTAAGTGTATACACAGATGGAGCATGCTTCAACAATGGAAAAGAAAACACTGCATGTAGAAGTGGAATATGGATAAGCTCAGGAAGTTGTCTAAAGACGGTCCTACAAATCCCTGAAAAAGATCAATCAAACCAAGTGGGAGAACTTGCTGCAGTGATCAAAGCAACAACAATGATGCCCACCTTCTGCCCCCTAGTGATTAAGTCTGAGGTGTTATCCAAGGTCCAACAAAACACCTAAAAGACTGGGAGAACAAAGGATGGATAGGAGTCAAAAATGCTACTCTCTTCTGCAAAGCAGTAATACGCCCAGCTTGTTGCTGGCCTTGTAAAGTGCTGATTTTGCTTATTTTACTTATATTTTGTTACTTTACCTTTCTCCAGATCTTGATTATTATTACCTTCCTTATCTCATTTATAGCTACCCTTTATCTAGATCTGAGTTTCCCAGTATATATAGCTGCTGTATCTAGTCATTTTAGGACAGCTTTGACATTGGTTTTGCTCCCCATTTTGGGGCTCATAGTAGTTTGCCCCTTACCTTCCATTTTCGTGTTCCTTAGATCCTGTGCACTTGTGCGCACCTGTTGCAACTATTGGCAAATGTTTGGCTGACTTCGGCAAAGACATATACCAAGTTTCGTCACGCACGGAGGCCTGCACGACACCTTGCAACGCTTCACAACACCTCCCTGATCGTGAGACCTGGGCTTGGGTTGTAGTTGGGTCAATTTCCCATTGCAGTGGCAACTCAGCTTGTCAGCAGCATACCTAATGAGACAACAGTCTGCCCCCACCTTCCTAGAGTGGGTTAAGGGACATAACAGCAAAACCAGAAACAAAGAAAGCGACAAATTAGCAAAGGAAGGCATGGAAAAAACAGCACCAGATGACCTACCCCTTGATATCCTGCCAGACTATGACCTACAAGGTGCCAAACTGGCAACAATGACCCAGGCCTTGGCCTACAATGGGATACACAAAAGGAACCCTACCCCACCCCACAGGCAAACAATGAAGAACCTAGAGTTAATGAAAGCCACAATTAGACACTTCACCCTATCCCACAAGACTGATGAAGCCATATGGAAGGGAATGAGAAGAAACTCCATGCACCTGTGTGTACAGCAGTTCCCATTCAAAGCTATGCACAAGACCTATAAGATTGAAAACTACTGGTCCAACATACCTGGCTACCAAACCTGAGGCCAATGTGGCATCTGCCATACCACAGAAGACATGAATCACATCCTGATAACCTGCACAACCGAAATGGTAGAGTTGGGTAGACATAATTTGGACTCTCGCACAAGAACCATGGCCCCATGCACCAGAACTCTGGCCATCCTAGGTTGCAGAAATCTTTCCTTCCCCAAAGAGGACAAACAAAGCAATGATGAAGATGAAGAAAACTAACAGAGAAGAAGTGGGTGACTTTCCATAGCATCTGGAAGCTCTTAGATCAAATTTTACCTAGATGGCCAAGGTACCAGCCAGGCACACTGATCACATGATATGCCTCATGTTTTGAACTAGGCGTCGTCATTGCCGACTGAAACCTTGCTTGGATGTGATGGCAAGCAATCGATTGGCAAGCAGGTGTTAGCATTACTTGTGTGACCAATAAGGGGGAACGCTCCTGTTGGTGGGCGGGTAGGAGGCAAAAAGCACTTTGTGTCACGGTTTGACATCGTGCAGACTATTCATCATCAGCATTACGAGGTCTCGGAGTTCGGGATGCTTACTACATGTTTATGACTACGATAGTAAGCCTATATTAGTCATGGACACTTACGCGTCACCGGTGATTGGGTTATACCGGTGTTTCAGATATTTGTATTACCTACAATGACTCGATACTAGTAGCACTGTACTAGGGTTTGGACTTCTAGCTGCGCTTTAAAGCCAGTGAGTAACTGTATATAAACTGTCCAGTAAAGACCAAGGCTCTCTAGCTTGGTCTTCTTGAATCATCACCATCTCATCGTCTTCGTTCGCAATATCTCATCTCTTTCATCTTATCTTCGTCTGTCCAGTCTATCGACTGAAGGATTAGTCTTTGACTACCCTAGTGTCTTTAAGTGACCTAGAGGCCACGTGACAAGCTACGTCACCTGTTCTTATCCCCCATGAAGTGGTGCCACACTCACGAAGTCCAAGTCGGACTAGCGTTAGGTGATAACGCTACACTTTGCATTTAATATGGCGTGTTTGGTCGTGCAAGGTTTTGACAGAAGTTTTGACTTGCCAATGACCTTGCCAAGCAAGGTGATGTGCTTGCCAGAGCTTAAATCAGGTGGGGGGTCCCTCCCTCCACCAAAGGATTTGTAAGCTACTTAACTTTGAATGTGACCCATTGAAAAGGTGACCAGACTCAGGGAAGGGGACAACATCCCCAAGATGACTTGCACTTGCATAGCATATGTGTCATGTTGTGACATTGTTCAACCTCCAGCACTGGCCAAATGTCGCAAGTGCATCCATGAACACTGGAAAAACTGTTAAGATTACCCAGAAGCTCACACATGGGTATTAGATCAGCCAGAATATTGTGAAGAAGAAGAAGTATGCACTCTTGTTTGGGCCCAGGCTGATGGATGGCCAGAGGTAGAAGAAGAAGATTACTATGTAGGAGAGGATGAAGTGCTCTGCATAGGCCAGTTAGTGAGTGGTATGCTTGTTCATGAGGTGCCCTCAGATGCTGGCAGAAGCATTACAGGGAGGATGAAGGTCATGTGATTAGATCATGTGCTAGTCCCAGGTCACACATTGTCACAGGACTTTATAGTCCTGGGTCATGCCCTGTATCTGACCTAAGCCATAAGTCATGGGACTTCAAGGATGGAAGGTTAGTTGGCACAAGATCAGATGTGGAATTCCTGATAGCTGAAGGTCTGGACAATTCCCTTATAGGGTCAATTCTGATGGAATAGGTTCTGATGTGCTGGTATTGCACCAAGACACTTGTTATCTTGTTATCTTAGATTGTGAGGTCATTTGTGAGTCATATGATGTTTCTTATCTCTGACTCATGTGGGGCCATATGCCTCATGTACTATATGTTTCATGATAAGCCCCTGTGGCTTGATGGACAATTCCTATTGGTGGATTAGGTTGTAGGTCATATTAGGTTCATAGTTCAAGTTCAGCTTCAAAGCTGGCTTGAAGCACTATATATACTTGGAAGGTTTCGCCAGTAGTCATTAGCTTAGTTGTCTTGACTTCCACCCATATTCCTCTCAGGAAAGCTAGACAGTCTTATAGCAGAGTCATTGGTCTGTGTGACTATCTTCTCATCTTGTTGCCAACTTGTGTGTTAGGCTTTCACCTTGTTAGGCATTATAAGGGGACCCTTTGTGGTTTTTCACCCTTTATGAGTTCTTGTCTGAGTTGTAAGCCTTGTGCTTAGCTCAGTGTTGATACAAGGAAACACTTCAGATCCAAGTCAGATCAGCATTCAGTGGAAATGCTACAATATGTAAAGTCCAACTGCTGCCCAATCTTTAAAAGAGCATGAGTGGAGGCAATTTTGCTCCTGGAATCACACATTCATTATGGCTTCACAAGGAACACCCTCTATGCCACCCCCAGCTCTGATTTCACACTCACAGGAAAGCTCATTTCAAAACACATCTATTGCTAGCAGTGGGACCTCATATCAGCCACATAACGATGGTTATGCCCACCCTCAATATTACAATGGCCAAAGCATGCTGCCATATAGCAATAGCATGCAGCACATCACAGACACATCAGCTCCAGCTGCACCTCCCCCATCTGGGCCATCTTCATTGAACATCCTGATAGTAAATCATCCATTGCAGGCATTGCAGCATGCTCTAATTGAGGAAACACAGTTCAGAAAGCATGGCAACACTGTGGCAAGAAAAAGACCATTTGCCTAAAAGGGCTGTGTAACAGGTTTGCAAAATTGAAGTGCGCAGGATCTCACAGCACTTGCTCACTTTGTAAAGGATGCTGTTCCACTTGGAATGAATGTGTGGAAGTGGATTGAAGGTTCATACAACAAAGAGTATGCTATTCTGAATGAACAAAAACAGTAGACATGAGAAAATATGCAGGACAAATGGTATAA
Organism: Lactarius quietus; assembly: GCA_015025155.1. Taxonomy (NCBI): domain Eukaryota; kingdom Fungi; phylum Basidiomycota; class Agaricomycetes; order Russulales; family Russulaceae; genus Lactarius; species Lactarius quietus. The sequence goes on from WITN01000105.1 coordinate 120,463, forward strand.
TGCATGTCTATAGAAAATACATAAGCACTGCAGAACTCTGATGTGTTGCCCTGCACATTGCTTTTATAGGTTGTCACAAGTGGCCCACCAACAGGTGTGGGTGAAATGCCAGACACCCTCAATGAGATCTTCTGTGTGAATCAGATGCTAGAAGATGTTGGTGGTTTAGTTGATGTGGACAGTCAAGATGGTGGTAGCAGAGCTGGTGGAAATGATCAGATGGACATACATCAAGAAAGGGAAGACATAGCTATGAAGAAAACATTCATTACTTCATGTCCTGACACAGATGACATGTCACATGCGGAGCACGTGTCATGGCCAGTGGCATTACCAAGCCAATGAAGGTTTGATTTGGGTTGCCTGAAAAGGCTGAAGACCCCCCTGTAGTGCGATTCACTGAAGAAGACAATGAAGAGTTGCTGAAGTTGGACATGGACAAAACATATGAGGTCGCTTGAATGCTAAGTACTGATGATCACTTCATTGTGGACAATAACACTGGCGACGTAATCTGTCTAGGAATGATCAAGTCTGATTCACATGATTAGGCATGTGATCAGCAACCCCCAGATCCCCCAGGTCAAGGGATGCGGATCTAAAGGATAAGTCACAGGGGAACGGTTTCCTCAGGTCGAGTCATAATTCCTGAGAGGGTTTAGGGTTTAGTCAGATGTGGTATTCCCAACTAGTCGGATGCAGTATTCCTGACTGTTGAAGGTCTAGGCTTTGTCCTGTTTGGGTTCTTTCTGATTGGAACATTCTGATGTTGCCTTATGGCTGTACTTATCATGCGCTGAGATTGCGCCAGACAATTATTGGACAATTAGTAAGTCATGTGTAGTGTTATCTCTGACTCATGTGGGGCCTTCTGCCTCATGTACTGTATGTTGCCTGGGTTGTTATCCCTGATGGCTGATTGGACAATACGATATTTATGATATTTGGGACTCAGATTGGGAGTCAGCCCTGTAGTGTATATAAGGTGCTCTGTCTTGATAGACAAGACCTTATCTTTGTTGTCTTGGATTCTACCTTGAGTCTACTAGTACAATTGAAGTGTTGGCTTATAGCCTTGTCCTCTCATCTTGTTGATCCTTGTGTGGTCTGTCCTCTTCTCTCTTGAAGATCCCTGTTTGTATCCTTCCAGTATAAGTTGAAGCCCTTGTCATTTGGTTCATCTTTCATGTTTTGGCAATAGTTGTTCAACTGCTTTCGGCCTGTTATTGGATCAAGGTCTTGAAGAGTTCCTAGTCAGAACAATGTTTAGTAGAAATGTTACATGGCAGTGGTGTTGGCATAGGCCATGGTGGCGGTGGCAGTGACGCAAAATGACAGATGAAGCAAAGTTCAGCTTCACTCACTGAAAAGCTTCTCTTGAGCCTCTCTCCTGATGTTGATGAGGCTTGAAATGATGCAGTAACTATATCTTCAACAAATCCATGGACAGGCAGAAACCATGCAGGTATGAGAAATGCAAATTGAATCACTCTAAAAGCAGCTTGCAATAGCTGTAAGACAAGGAGACAAGCTCAAGATGGAGCTTAAGATCTTGAAATTAATGGGGACTTATCATCGTTTCTCATCCCAGCATCACTGCAAATGCTCCTTATCACTCAGCTCAGACCCCATGTCCTCCAGTTAACACCCATACTCTCTGTCACAGTTGAGCTTGCAAAATAAACACCATTGCAGTTTGCCAACAATTTCATGGTCAATGGAAAAGGGAAAAGGAAAAATGGTGTATTTGGATGAGGAGGATGAAGGATCTGCCACATCACTCCTGATGTTGTGAAGTGGTGCTAAACTAATTAGCCACACTCTACTATACACACTCATAGAAATTCTAACTTCATCTACATGTAAATGAAACCTCAATACATGATCATTTTGCCTAATCTGCCCAAAGAGCATTGTCTCAAATGAGTCCCACAATCCACTATTGTCCTCCTTCCAGATTGGCATAAATACTTCCTTGATTTAGCTAATTCCAACAAGGTGTGTGTGTACATTTGAAAGCCAAGCACATATTTCAATGAGACTTGCCCTTGCCCTTGCATCATCAGCAGGCAGGGGCATTCAAAGGTGGCCAAAGGAGCCATAAATTGTTCACATTCCCCACTTGGCTGCCTGTTGACAGGCAAGCAGCTGATTATTGAACTGGATGGCTGATCACATTTCATCTTCCATCAAGTAGCTGATTTCACCAGCCTTCATTAGTGCCCAAATGGAACCACCATGGTGAAGCTCTACATTACCACAGGGAAATGCAGTATCTGTGACAAGATAAAAGCCATTTGGAGTTTGGGTGCACAGCTTATTGTAGATCATCTGTGCAACTTTTGAGTCATGCCAGCTTCCAGGTGCATTTAAATGGCAAGCAATAATGGTTCCTGCCACCATATGTTATCAGGGTGAGTGAAGAGATTGAAGTATGCACCATCAGATCCAAATACCAAAATATTGCTAATATAGTGGTCATGCAACCAGCCATTATACTTGTGCACAACAAAAGTAACCAAACAGCACGTGATTTCCCACGTTACACTGTTTTCCCTCCAAGAAAGATGTATAGATTGCACACGATCTAACCGTTAAATCAAGAAGAAATTTGCAAGACACTCAGGTATATAGACTAGGTAGATAAATATCCAATCAAAATCTGGTATGACCTCCATGCACATCTAAAACGGCCTGTGCCCTGTCATGCATTGTATCAACATACTTATCGATGTCAGGGATTGCCAGGACCTCCCATGCATTGTGAACAGCCTGGATCAGCTTTGGAACAGTCATTGGGATCCGTGGAAGAGCTCGTATGATCTTTTTGAGCTCATGCCAAACTGGTTCTATGGGGTTAAGGTCGGGAGAAGATGGTGGGTGCGGAAACACTGAGATCCCATGGTCTGCAAGCCATCGTTTTGCCAATTTGCTGGTATGGCATGGTGCGCCGTCCTGCTGAAACATAACTGCAGGTTTATCTTCCTTCATTTGGTGGTAAAAGGAGTTGAGGTGAGCCTCCAGGACCTGTGAAATGTATCTTTGCCCCGTCATTCCTCCACCTCGTCCTCCTGGGTATTCTAGGACAACAAGAGGGCCTTTCCTGCCTTTCATGATGCATCCTCAGATCATGATGCGGACCAACGACTGCTTGAATGTTGGTATGACACAGTTTTCATCATATTCTTCATTGGCATGGCGTGTGACATAGACCTGGCCACTTTTGTCGTTGAGGTGAATATAGCATTCATCTGACCATATCAGATTTCCCCATTGTTGAGCATCAAAATCCTTGAACTTGTTGGCCCATGCAACCCTCTTCCTCTTCTGGAGTGCAGTGAGGAACGGGACCTTCCTTGCAACACATCGGTGGTATCCTGCAGCTGCAGCCACGTTGTGAACAATATGTTCACTGATATTCATCAGGGTATCTTGTGCGATCTGTTTGAATGGTTTTCAGCGCTCCTTGATACAATTTCGTACCACGAGCCGTCGCCCACGATCCAAAAGCTTCGGTGGACGCCCAGAGCAAGGGAGGTTTTTTGTTGTACCCGTGTTTTTGTACTTGGTCCAGAGGTTTGACGCAGTTGATGGTTTGATTCCGTATTTAGCCACAGATTCACGAAGCTTTCCTGTGGCTTCCATTGCACCAATGAACTTATTTTTTGTTGGAGTGTCATGCTGGATGCAAGCAGTCTTATTGATGGTCATCGTTAAAGTAAAGAGTGTGGGTTTTGGTTGGTAATTAAGGAAAAATTCGAACCACTACAGACTGCAATGCGTTATGACCATGTGCTGTTCAGTTACTTTTGTCAGGTACGAGTACATGGTGTTCTCCATATCCTGGTTCAAAGACTCCTCAACTGGGAGTTTGAGACCATCAATGAACCCAAAGGCACTGAAAAGACAATCATGTTGCTCAACAATGTGATTGGTGAAGTGATGGAATGTCTCTCCACAAGGCCATTCAATGTGTGCTGCATGAATTTCATGTAGAACAGAAAGGAGTGACAGTTGATGGAATGAGCTCAAAAATTTGCTGAAGTGACACCTCACGCATTGTTGATGCAAGATAGTGTAATATGAGGCAAAGAGCACCTGCAGCATCAAGTAAACAATGATTAATGCAGGGAAGTGCAGTCAATGAGACTTTGCTGCAAGGAATGGGTGTTGTGTTCCATGTCTCAGCAAAGCCTTGGTCCAGGAAGTACTCAAAAGTTGCAGTGTCTATTCCCATTGTAGTGATATATGCACAATCATTACCTCCAGCATGCAGATGCTGCCAGGGAGTTCCAATGCATGGAGAAGGATTGAGGTCAGGACAGGTGAGATATGTACAGTGCATTTTTCGTCATCATGTCTGCTCCTCCCTCTTGCGCAGTACCTCTGCCAATACCACCACTAAAACCCACCTCCTTCTTTGCTGACACTGGGCTCTGTCATAGTTGCAGTCATTGTCTTCATGGGCATAATGGTTTGCATGTATTTGCTGCATCAGGAGTTGGGAACTTGGAGTGTTGACCATGGGGGATGTGTGCAAGGCTGCCAGTGGTCATGGTGTTGATGAAACTGTTGACAACACTGTGAACTGTCATTCTGGCTCATGTTTATCATATCTTGCACCTTCTGGTAGCATCAGATGCTATGGAAAACACACCCTTGTCAAAATTTGGTTTCTTGATTACAAATTTCAGGTACATGATCTGGTTTGTACTTTAGCTGACTCTAAATCCTATGGAAAGTCACCCAGTGACAGGAAAGGACAAGAGAGGCTAATGCAAATCCTCATCTTGGAGTCAGCTCACCTAATATGGGTGCTAAGATGTGACCACATAATAGATGACAAAGTGCACAGCATAGATGAAATCAAAGCATGACAGCTCAAAGCCATCAACTCAAGACTAACAGATGACAAAATCGTTGCTATCAAAGTTAAATGAGGAAAAATTTAACAGAAACTGGTGGAAAGCACCTGGAAAAAAGTCCTACAGAAATACACAATAATACCCCATAACTGAATATATGATAGAGAGGTTTTAGTGGGTAGGAGAGTATGTCCCCCAAGGTAACATACCTGGAGTCCCACACTACCCCCACCAGGGATGTGCATCACTTGCATTTGTCCCTCTCACCAGCTCCCTGCAACCCAGCTTCAGCACACTAGATAGGGTTGATTTCCATTTTCTCCTGCTATCTAGCCAATATTACAGTAATTTGGTATGCAGCAAAGTCCTTATTTATTGGCTGTTTCAACAATTTATGTTCATTGCAATATTTGAATTGGCATTTTGGCCACCCATGCCAGGTTTTTTTCCCACAAAAAATAATTGTGAAAGAATTAAAATAGCTCAGAGCATGGCAGGTTATGGAGGGATAACCAATTTATAATGTATATTTGGCAATATAACTCTCAACATGAGAAATTCTATTTATAAGTGTAATGTTTCCACTGAACGTTGATCCAACTTGGATCCGATGGGTCTTCCTTGTTTCAACACTAGGCAAGCGCAGCGCTTTCTCAAACCTAGTAACCTTCAACTGAGCAGAGCGCATGGCTTCTGAACTCAGAGAACAACTTGTAAAAGGGAGATGACTTAATAAAGTTCCCTAGTACCACCTAGCTTGAGGTTCATTACAAGGTGGCAACACCTAACACTTAGGTTGGCAACAAGATAGTCACAAAGAACAATGACTCTGCTATAAGACTGTCTGATCTTCCTGAGAGTAATACAGGTGGATGTCAAGACAACTAAGCTAGCAAACCATAGCGCAACTTGTATAGTATTTATAGTAATTGTCCGTCAAGCCACAAAGGCGACACACATAGTAAGTGATAAGCATAATGACTCACATCAGTCAGCATGAATAAGGCATCAATAAGCCATAAGTAAGCGTCCCCACCAATGAGTGACTGAGCACCTCCAACCAGTGAGTAAGCAACCATGGGGCATCAATAAGCCCACCTCATTGCATCAGTAAGCAAGTAAGAATAAACAGTAAGCATAAGTGGGAAATGTCATCCACAACACAAATCAAGCCATGCGTCAATAAGCAATGGCCTTGGCGCTAACACAGGCGCTCCTTGGACTAATCCATCTTGAACACATACCTGAAAGGGGATCAAACCCGGCCCACTGAAGTGCGTCCCAACATCAAGCCACGGCCCACTGAATCCGTGCAGCCTCAGGTCACTGGTCTTACACCACACAATCGCTATTGTCGTTGTTGGTCGTCTTCTGGACACAACTGTCTTCCGCCAAGTTCCACTGGCTACCTTCGCGTTCTCGTCCCCTGAGTTATGGGTTAGGTCAGATACGTACTGTGACCTGGGACTGTTCTTCCACCCTACAAGTCCCATGACTTATTCTTTAGACCAGCTCCATGGTCTGGGACAGTCTCGTGACCGTGTCACGTGGTCCTCATTCGTCCTGTAGTGACACTCCTGCCAGCATCTGGGAATGCACTGCAAGCAACCATGTTACTCACGAGCTGGTGGATCCTGCACGCCTCTTCTTCAGAGAGGTAGCTGTCGTCTTCTGCCTGTACGAGTGCGCATATGGCTGCTTCTTCTTTGATGTCTTCTTCTGCACGTGACTCCCAGGTATGTGCTTCTGGGTAATCATGGCAATTCTTCCAATGCTCATGTAGACACCTGCGCTGCTTGCTGGCAGGTTGAGCGAAACGTAACAATAAGGCAGGAACAGGCAACCCTAACCCAAACCTGAAACCCTAGGGTTGGTTTGTGTACATGATTACATAATGAGACAAATCTTGGATTTAGCAACAATTTAGCTACAAAATTGAGAGAAAACTTGGGAAAGATAGGCAGAAGTACAGTACAGAATGCCACATGAGAGTATGAAATCATTTATTGCTTTCCTCTCTCACACTATTGCAAGAGTTTTTGTGTAAATGTTGTATGTTCTGTTCTTACAAGCCTATGGCAATGGCAAGTGTCTGAGATTCCACCTCTGTCACTACTGTGTAGGTCATGTGACCCATTACCTAACGAGACAAATCTAGAGTTTTTTTTTCTTCTCAAAATTGCCATTCAACTTGCAAACATGAGAAAACACAGTTTTGCAAAAAAAAATTTGGTGGGGTAACTGTGACACAGACCTCAAAACTTGATCTTTTTTTAATTTTTCTAGTACCTTTTGTAGCTACATACCCCTACTTTAAATGCTACTAGTTACATTCAGTCATTATAAAATTTGCAGGTGCTGTTGTGAGTGCAAGAACTTTGAGAGGACTTGCCTAATCAGGGTTGCCCATTCCTCATGTGCCCTGCCTTACCTCACTCACTACAAACTCAGCCCTTAGTCCACTAGATAAACAGATGTAAACACCCACCAATAATTGTGGACTTTGCTTAACTAGATTCCGATAACAAAGCGCTTTCCAAAAAAAAAAAAACTATCAAACACACACTCCCACAGAACACTAGATGCTACAATATATAGTTACTTACTGTGGGAAGCGAAACCCAGCTCCGGTGGCACATCCATCAAGATACCAAGTCCGGGTGTCATGAAACAATGGACTCGTTTCCCCTTAGTGTGACCAAGCTCACCAGCGGCATCAACGAGATACAGAAATCGGGTCGCGTGCGGGCTTAACGACTCAGTCGAATGACTGACAGGATGACGGCGACGCCAACGACTGTGTCGGCGGCGATGGGTGAGGTGGCCCTGATCGAGTCGGGACTCGGAAATGTCGATCTTTCCGAAAATGACGTCAGGACGAGGCGGGGAATTAGGAGTACAACAACGCTCCGTCGTTTCATCTGCATCGAACTTCACAACAACGACAACAGCATGGACGGCGCAACGAACATGAATGTATCCAATGCCCCGCCCGTTATCACAGCAGGCGAGGCGAAGAAGCTCAAAAAGACGATCGCCAAGGATGCCGCGGCTGCCGAGAAACACGTCGCGCAAGTCAGCAAGGCTCTCAGGTCCGCCGAGAAAGACGAGGGCAAAGCAGAGAAGGTAAGTCGTCGCCGCTCCCTTACGGACCCCTCTCTTCCTTCGTGGCATGCGTACGGCAAGCGCTGACGTTGTTTATCGAGCAATGCAGGCGGCCCACACTGCCCAGCGTACACGCGAGAAGGCCGTCCAGGAGGAGCACAAGTTGGCTCAGGCGCTCGGTGAGGCACAACACAAGCACGACCTCGCCGTAGCGGACGAGAACAAAGCGGCGAACGATCTCTCGGTGCGTGTATAGTATCCCCAGTCCGCCGCTACGTTCGTGCCGATATGGTAGCACCGCGGACTTCATGTAGATGCGCCAGAAGCACCTCCAGGAGGTGCACCAGACTGTCGAGACTTGGCGGGCGGAGCTTAGGCAGGCTCAGCAGCAGAGAGATACTGGCGCCGTAAGGCGTTCCTATCTCTGCACTGTCGGCGGCAGTGCTTACGTCTGATCTTTGTTCGTCTAGGTGGACCGCCAAGAACGCTTGCAGCAGGCTCGCCAGGTCGCAGACACCGGCAGGGCTGCTGGTCCAACTGTCTCGTAACAGCTGTCTTGAGAGCCTGAGCAGTCAAGAGCGCGCATTTTAATGACATTATCCTGTACGACTTATCCACATCTTAGTTCTCACGAATGTATTATCATCCTTATCTTGAATTTTGCTGCAGTATCGTTTATCCATCAGGGCCCATTCGAAGTGCGAGATGCCCGTTTGTCGCCGTGACAGTCCAATGGTCGACTCTTGCACTGCCCTTGTCTCACTCTTCGGAATCTGAACTCGTTCATTGCGCCCTTTAACTTGAGGCACGAACATTGCGCCCGCTGCACATAGTCACGCTTCCAACCACCGGAGTGATCTACATTGGGCGGTCGCCGATCTTCACTGGCAGAGCGTTTCGTGATAAGTGAAAAAAACTTCCCCTCCTGCCGTCCACTAAGGTTTCGGCTGCCTTCCAGCCAGCTGCCGCACTGATCTTAGCTCAGGGAACGACAGGCGTAAAGCAGTGGTACAGGCAAGATTCGCCCGTTCTCAGCTGATACCATGAGGCTACGGCGCGCTTGCCATGTTGCATCAACCGAAGAATTAAAAGAAAAAAAAAGAACCCAAGCCACTTACTAAACCGTGACGGTTCGTGATCCCCGGTGGCAACTGCGGCCTTCCTACAAACTTGCTGCAAACCTGCCACTTTATCGTCATGCATGCAGGCCAGTCGACCTCGACCATCATCACCCCCCTTCTCTCCACGACTCGTAATCTCATAATGCATGCGATCTTCGGCGCAGCAGAGCACGTTGTTGAGCTGGGCTGGCCAGGGCATCTACGCGAGTCCCTCCTACCACGCGCTATTTGCCTCAAGGACTCGGGCAAAAGGGGAACGCTTAAGTTACTCTTAATTTTAAATTATGATTTCCGGTTTCATTCCCAAAGAAAATTACAGTGAAAATTAGTGCATCCCCATTTAATTGCGGGTGCGTACCGAGCACGCGTGGATTTCTTCTCCATACCAAATGTGTGCGGTAGGTATTCCTACCCGGCTAAAATACCCGCCGGCATAGTCTTAGACTTGACGGTACAGTATACCGTGGTCGGGTCAGGGACGCATCGCGCGCCTCGCCCCCGCGCGAGCGTAATGGCATGATGCGCACATATTGCGCCCGGCAGGTCCCAAAGCAAAACGACGAGCAAAATGAGACAAAATTTCCACCTTCGGACCACCGGTGTCATCAATCATTGGTCATCAGTACCTTTGAAAGCGCCTATTTATTAAAGGACAAAATTTCAAATTGAAGAATTCAGAATTCTTATTGAGAGAAGAGAAGACACGCGCCAACCGCAAGCGCGTTTGGTGGGCGTTCTCTTTGCTCCCCGCTATAGTCTTGGGTGGTGGAGGTAGAGCCTTGGAGAGCCCTCTTTATTTTTGCTACTCAGCTCGCAGCGGGGCCCACACCCGCCTATGATACCGGTTGATGCTTCCGGTTGATATGACCGTTTCTCGATACGGTTGTGGCTTATATGGTCCCAGCTGGGTCCTTCGAACGATGGCCGTTGAGTCGTACATTTTTGATACCCTCGATCTCCTCCCCCCTTATGTTTACATACCCTCCCCCACCAATCGAATGCGTGTCACTGACGCCAACGGAGACTTCGGCCAGATGACACCTGTGAGAACGGGGATGACGATGGGTCTGTTTATTAGAGATCCGTCGTAATTGGCGCGTGGAATTACGCTTGGCTCCTGTCACTCTTTGCGTGACTGTTTGGTGCGGGCGCGGTGTAGAATGTACAACGTCCAGCTCTGTCGATATCTGAAAGCGGCTCTTCGCATGCGATTTAAGGAGTGAAACATGACGAACGAGTGAAGCGATGGGCTGCAGATATGAATTGCCCTATAGAGCACAGAGCCGGGGCAGACCAAAAGCGGACACTGTCTCAATTATTTCAAAAGCCGTCGCGATGCGCCGCCGCTGCGGGGGCGGTAGGGCACGCGAGCACGCCACCTGGTTGTGGTCAGCCTACGTAAATCGTTGGTCCCCTACCTCACTTGGCGTCCCCTTGTTCCTGCCTCCTGCTGTCGCCTGTACAGTATCCCACTTCCACTTCGACACCACGACCGACCCAGTTCCTCATCGCGGCCCTAGGAGAGCGATTCGGTTTTCAAAGACGAGGAACACCCATACCTCCGAGACGCCTCGAAAAAGGGACCGACAGAAGTGATGCCGTCGTGGTACGTTTGCCATAATTTCCATCCCGCGCATCCTCCCTCGGTCCTCGGTACTTCTTTGCACACCAGAGCGCACGAGAATGTGGGCGTTCGAGGTGGAAGTGCCGCTTGCGGCATTGCCTCATGACGCTGTGCCTGTGCTTGGAGCCATCCGTCATTGCTCCTGTGCTATGACCAAAGCGATCACTAGCCGGTCGTGAGAGGGGGATCGTGCGTGTAGTTGGGTAAGAGATCTTATGACGAAGAGGGGATATCGAGATATAGAAACCGTCCAACCTGGGCCGCGCTGCGGGATTCGGGCACAGCGGAGATTCTCGAGCGAGAAGAGCAGAAAGCCCACTGATCATGCATCCGAGAATCCCATAAAAGGCCAATGGGATTGGGAAAGAACGTTCCCGGGATGTGGACGTTACGGTGAGGCGTCGATGTGCCTCCCGAGTCGACATCGGGATGCCGTAATTCCAGGCCGCATGCATGCGCCCCCCAATCAAATCCGTTCGACATGGTTATGCGTGTCTCCACGAGGCGACGTATCTGAGAGGGGCGGCAACTCCACACACGCCGTGCGGAGGGAGAGATTGTGCCACTTTTAGTAGGTGTAGTGATTGGATGAGGCTGCTACGACAACCGTCGTGCTTCTTGGTCGGGTCAACGATGCAGGGTCGATCGTCGGTGCCTGCTGGCTGGGTGAATGTCTAGAGATTGGAAGCCAGATATGTAGGGCTTACAGGCAATGGTCGATGCCTGGGAGTTATGCCTACATTGATCAACAGCTTGCCAGCGGATTGGCACAAGGTTAAGCTTGAAGACGAGAATGCTGATTCCCTGAAGCATCTCTAATGCGTGCGAAGGATGTAAGCGACGCCGAGGTTTTATAGAGTGAGAATCTGTCGAGCTTAAAGGAGAAAAGAAAAACCTTATATGAGACTGATAGCAGACGTTGCAGGTTAGAGACACCATGTTGGGGAGAGGCTCAAAACTAAATTTAAAAAATAAGAAGGGATGGTAGAGTGAGATTGTAAGGGATTACCGATTTTCTGACGGGGTAGGATGTGAGTGTGGTGGGTGGGAGTGTTGAGGGGAGTGGGGGTAAAGGTACGGTTCGATCGAGTGGAGAGGAGAGGGATTAGAGACGCCAATGGCTCTCGTTTTGCGGGGCAGGTATGCAAACACCACTGAACGGTAGCTGATCCGTCCTCGACTTAGGCGAGTCTTCGAGTTGGGGGGTCAAGAGAAACTAAGCCACACACGGCGCACATTCTGGTGAACGAAAAGTAAAAATGCCGGAAAGCGGAGTCTGACCCTGGCTGGTGGCTGAAAGTTTGGGGGCACGGCGTGTCCAATCTCCGATGACAGCGCAGCACATTGAATTGTAGAAGAAGTAAGGTTGGTCATATGTTCGCGAGAGTCTACCTGTATGGGCAGACACCGGCAACGAACGGACACAGGTTGAGACTAACTTAGGTGAATGCGAACACGGGAGTGTTTCGTCGTGTCTTGAGGAAGGATGTCAAACAAATAGAAGCTCGGACTCATGGGAGCGAAAATGCGATTCGACCTCCTTCCGCGGTGGTGAGGCACCTGAGCCAAACCACAGGTCTTGGCCATTGGTATTGTCATATGCTCAACGCACACACACTTCCCCACCCCACGAACAGACAGATCGAAGGACGATTGAACCCAGGCCGTGGGTTTGTAAACCCAAAATGAGGAGGCGCAAACAGCCTCCAGGTGTACACCGATTAAAAGGTTAGGGTGTAGGTGGCACCTGGGTTGCCTCAAGGGAACAGGGTTAAGGCAGACTCGTGGTGCCGCTAAATGAGCGGGGGTATCCCGTGGGGGCAAGGATGCTGCCGTGTGAGCCCCATCGGTTGCTTCCGGAGGAGATATATATGTACAAAGGGACGAGGGTTCCTTTAGTCTAGAACCTAGGCGGCGCGCCAGGAGCCACGGTGCTTAGGCGATCGTGCAGGCGGAGTCCGATGAGGGGTCCTGGCTCCATAATAGCGTCAAAAGAAGCAAAATAAAATAAGGGAAGAGGGGTCGGTGAAATCGTACGTGGAAATTTATTTATATCACAGGTATCGAGTTTGGGGACCACCGCGGCGCGACGTGGTCAGAGCATGAGTGCGGGTACAGTTACTGTAACTTTCGATCGTTCAGAGCCATCTGACGAGGCCGTCGCCAGGTTTGGTGGGACATCGGAAAGATATGGTCTCGACAACTAGCGGCGGAAGACCCAATATTTGGCGCGTGATGCCGCGATACATCCGCCTACGCTCGAGGCACTCCTACCGTGGCTCACCAGATTTGCCTGTGGCTGTGGGCGTTGTGTCGGAAATGAGCAGGAAAATGCCCTCTACGGCGGTCGTCCATCTTTCGCGTTCAGGCGCCGAGGACCACAACAATCTCCGGGCGGTAATAGGTAGCCCGCGGCGACGTGAAAATGTAGGAGATAGAAAGGCCCGAGGATAAAGTAACTACGGGTGAGCTCAACAATAACTAATAACGAGTCCACCTACCCTGCAGTCCTTACTTGAGCTGTCTATCTTAGGTCATACGCTTGGTCAGAGGCGGGACTGTGTCAACAAAGGGCACAAGGTCCACGACCAAGCGATGAAAGGGCCAACAATACACGCACTGATAAGACGTCGATGGCAGGTCCAGGTGCAAATTGTGCCCAGAAGAGCGGAATGATGTGAGCGCTGGCGAAACTACATGCGACCATAGTGAGGCATATACGAAGAATCCACACGAGGGTTGTGGGCGGCGAACTACCGTTACCTCGGTCGTGGACGAAGAATGTGCAGCATTGCGGTCAAAGGAAGGACCGCGGAATTGATCTAGGAAGAACAACATAGGCAAGGGGCGACCCATCGGAACATATGTGTGGGAATTGTGAGAATGTGCCTGAACTGAGACCGGGATGTGTTCGGCGGGGAGACGGGTGCGCTTAGTGATTTACTAAAGACGCTATTGTAAATACACCCACGAAATGGCTCAGATGTGCAAAAGGCTTGAATTGGTTGCGCCTAAGAACTTCTGAGAATGCTACATCAATGAATGAGTCCATGACACAGAACATTAGGACCTAGGAGACCCTGAGGTATATTCTATTGTCTAGCATTTGGCCTAGACAGGAGAGATCGCTGGGGAATGATGCGCTAGATGGGTCGAATATCTGAAGGTTAAGGGATGCTGAAACACATGAGGAAAGTGAGTAATCGAAACTTCACCTCGATTGCTGTGATGCCCCGCTTTTGTTTTTGTTTAGTTGTGGAACACTGTTGCGGAATAAACGAATTTCTTTCTTTCTTTAGGGTGTCTCGGGAATGGTGCACCCAGAATGTCGACTCCAACGTTCGGAGAGGAAGAGGGTAGCACAAACCCTCGAACCCAACCTACAAATGCAAACGAAAAAATAGCTTATGGATCGAACGCCGCAAACTGCAGTATTCTGTCCCCCATGATCGTAACACTAACAAGGGGACGAATCTGAATCGTCAAAACTAAAGATGTAGGCAATATACGCAAGAGAGAGATAGTTTTCTGTATGAGCCCGCTTACGGGCGTTGTCAAGAATCAAGAATAGCGTTAGACGTCAGAAAGCGCTGAACGCAAAGGCGCGGAAGAAGAGAAAACGCGCATACAATCGGTGAGCGAGGACGAACAGCCGCAGACGATGATGCCGTAAGCAGTTGACCGCAAAGGGGGTGACTCCTCCGCGCCCGTCGTCCACGTCGACAGCGAAAATCCAAAAAAATCCACCATTTCACTCGACTTTCATGCGCTGAATCTCTAAAAGCCTTATTCTTGCTACTCTCGCCTAATTCAAGATGCATAAAAATCCTTTTGTGCCGCAACCGCCCCCGTATAACCCTCCTCAACCTCCTCTGCCCCCAGGGCCCCCGCCGCCTCAGGCAACCCAACCAGATTATTCAGCATATTGGGCGGCTGCTACTGCTGCCGCGGTTGGCCAGCCTCAGGCTCAACAAGCATATAATCCACAGTGGCCATCTGCACCTGCACCTGCGCCTGCACCTTTGCCACCACGTCCTCCACCTGAGCAGTCGGCCTTGTATGCGAACTATGGCTATGGAGGCTCGCAAAATTTTCAGTGGCAGCAGCAGCAGCAGCAACAACAGCAGCACCAGCAACAGCAGCAGCAGCAGCACCAGCAACGTGCTCAGCAGGCGATGTTTCAACCACCGCAGCCACCACCACAACCTCCTGCGATGCAGCCGTACACTCCATATCAACCACAGGCCGTGGCAGGATATGTGCAACCTTATGTTCCCCAAGCACCGATGCCACAGCAGCCTGCACCGGTTGTCCAGAACCAGTATGTCCCACAACCGCAACAACCCGGGCGCCAATATTTCCCACAGCAGCCGCGTCCCAACCAGCCTTTCAACCACCAACCACCTCAGCAGCAACTACACCATACTCCACAACAGCACCTCCCTCCGCGAAGAGACAGAAGTTTGACGGCCCAGGCTCGCATAATCGCGGCCCTCAGCCTCTTCCCCCACCTCCGCAGTTCCAACCACCTCCGCCGCCCTCAGCCCCTCTTTCAGGATCAATGATGCAGCAGCAACGACCGATGTCCGCAGGCAGCTTTTCTTCTGGCCGCGGAGGTGCACCGGGTGGTGGCCCGATTGGGCGCGGCGGCGGACAAAGTAACCGGGGTGGAAACCGTGGTCACGGTCGCGGAGGGAGTATGATGAATACCCGCGGAGGAACCGGACGTGGCCGCGGTGGCAACATGTACGGGGGCGGCCGTGGTGGTTCTCAGTCCGGCAACCAGCTCAAAAGCCATGGCTCTCGCGGGAACTTTGGTGGCGGTCGTGATTACGGAAACCGTGATCATGGGAATCGGCGTGGTGGTTCATTTGTGGGCGGTGGTGGGGGTCATCATCAGGGCGTCAGCGGCGCCTCTTTTCGCGGTCGTGGGCAAGGCCATGCTTATCCTCATTTCTCAAGAGGTGGGCGACATGACACCGGCAGCGGTTCCTTTGGCCCTCGGGACGGTTCTATGGCGTCTTCTAGCTTTATGGGCGGCTCTTCGGGCGGTGGGAAGAAGGATGAAAATAGGCGAAACTTCACTGACTTCAAGATTGTCGGTCTCGAGATTCAGGATCTTTCCTGGACTTGGGGCGTGATCCCAGACCCAAGTCCCCGATCAAGGCTGAGTCTCTCACTGAGGTGCCTTCTACGTTACCCTCTGCCGAATCCGAAGATATCGGAGCCCAAACTACTTCTCAACAGATCACAGTAGAGTCCGCCGATCCATCGAATCCGTCTATTAATTCGCAAGACCATTCTGATGCTGCAGTAGTGAAAGGAGAGGGTGCGTCTGATATGAAAGTTACACCAACGATTGCTGATACTCTCACACTATTCCCAGAGGAGCAATCCACATCCGAGATGCCAGCCCATCTGTTATTCCGCCACCACCCTCGCGCATGCGAATATATTTCCATTCACCTGTGACGCCTGACGACTCTCGACCTATCCCCAATGGCGCACTTTCACGATGGCCGGATCCGATGAGACTGGATCACGCAGAGGAAAGCGCAAGAAATTGGAGGATGATGACGGGGATCTAGAGGAGGGGCGCGCGCCGCCTCCACCACCTGGTGGGTCCCGCACCGAACGGTCAATGAGTGTTGATAGGCATGAGCGTGCGAGCGCGGCTCCGAGCGTCGAGCCAAGCGTTGCCGAATCGGCGAGCGAAGGCGACTGGCTTATGGCTGCCATCGGGGAAGACGAGGGCGATGGAGAGGATGATCTCGGTGAACTCCAATTGCCTGGGAATGACCCTCATGGTGGAGATGGGGGTGATTACGCAGCCGAGGTCGAATATGGTGAGTTTGTGATTTTGTCCGTTGGAGTTTGTGTGGGCGTTGGCAGCGGCGCGCTGGGATCGCCCTACTGCGCCGCGCGCCTGCGAGCACAGGCGTCCCAGCGGCGTCTGTGTGCGGCCGTTTCGCTGACTTGAGTTACGTTGTTAAGGTAGTTTCGAGGATGGTGTCGCCACCCAGGTAGATGACGGCGATGGCGTCCGTGATATGGCAGAGGGTCTGCCAGGCCTCATAGATGGACAGGCGCTGGATAACAGTGTTCACGAGGCGCCCTCTGCGGATTCGCTCGCCACCACACAAGCTGTGGTTGTTCCCGAGACTCAGGACCCGGCGTCATCGCTTGACACAAGCGGTGGTGGCTCTGACAATGCTGTGGTTGCGCAGTTGACCGTCGCTCCTCATCCGGAGCAGCTGGATGCCTCAGGCCCATTCGAGGTTCCAGGGCCCATTGACGCGCAGACTGAGCTTGCGGCCTCGGCCCCTACCTCAGATGAGGGTGTATTCGTCATCTCGCCTTCTTCCTCTGCTCCGGCCGTCCCTGACTCTTCCGTCCTTGCTTCGTCTTCCTCATCTGACACATCTGTCGCTGCTCCACCAACGGAGTTGGTCGCACTCGATGAAGAACAGCCTACTGACAATTCTCACAGCCCCGAAATTCCAGCCCCACCTGCACCGGAGGAGAGCACAACATCGTCTGCGTCCATCGTGGAACGTTCGCTCACGCTTACGCAAGAGGACAACTCCTTCGGAGATCCGCATGGCCAGGGCGTGGAGGAAACCAATATGATTTGGCAACGCAAGTCCAATTCGATGGTCCCTCGTCTTCGGACACGGGCACGCTTGTCTCGAGGTCGACTGCCTCAACATTTGATGAACCAAATCATCAGTTGCCCATCAAAGCTGAGCCTCAACGAGGCGTCCGCACACCCTCAGCTAATCGTCTTTCGATCTCCTACGCTGCAGGCACGAAACGTCTTGTCATCAACGCCGAGATCGTGGAAAGGTTCAAGATCCTTAGGAGTGATGGTCGAGTTGAGATCTCGCTGCGGGTCGAGAAGGATGACTCAAATGAGCTGAACGGCATCATCGTACGTTTTCTCACTTAAACACGCATGATCATGAGCTAACTCGCGATGGGAACAGATCGAAAGCCTGTCTGAAGCTACAAAGTCATACTCGCCACTTGAAACACCTTCCACCGTCGTCGAATCAGACACCACCGTTCCGCCGTTCTCGAAGGCCAATGTTCCTCCGAAGTGACTTTGCTTGTCTATTTGGACACAGAACGCCCTTGTCAGAGCCGAAATGGGTCAAGTCAGGTGATGTGCAGGAGTGGCTGAAAAGCATGTTCGGGCGGATGTTTTGGGTGACTGGTGACACAGCCGATGGGTGGGAAAAGAAGATTCAAGTTGTGGATCCAGATCCCGTAAGCTTTTGCCTATGTTTCGTTTCCTCGACCTTCTGACGCCTAACCTTATGCCAGGCGCCGACGATCTGGACTGTGCTCGATGGCTGGGCGGCGAACTCACCTGTGGACTGCAGACGGAGCGCCAACGTTTCGTACGCACCCATATGGCTGAGACAGATCACATTCTGGAAATCTTGCTTCGTCTCGTGCGTGGCGAACGCGCTACACCCTTCACGCAGGCTGCTCCCGCTATCTCGGCGCCAAGCGTTGCTGGCCCCCTCCTGGCCGCCCTTTCACCAGGTCTGCACACGGCCGCAGCAGACGCACGTATCTCTGGCAGTGCTCGCGCTGTGGCGCATGACGGAAGATTATGCGGCCAAGGCGCTTCCGGAGAAAGGACATGCTGAGGCTGAACAACGCCTGGGCGAGATCATACGGTGTCTGCCATCGCACCTCGTATACAAGAGCTTGGACGGCATGTTCAAGGAATGGAAGGTGGAAAAGAAGAGTGGAAGGTGATTGATGGTGTACCTAATGCGTCTGCAGCGTGCCTGTCGTCGTCCTCGCGCGGGGTCATTTTTTATTGCTGCTGTTTATATATTAGGCGAAAACCTACTTCCTTATTGGTTTCTGTTTATGCTAGCTATTAGGTTGCTGTGCTCACACCTTGTTGCGCAAACGCCACCGCATGGGTGAAACACTTCATCTCGTTTCCAATAAGCTTTCTTGCTGCCCGATCTGCCGAGTCGTGGAAGACCAGCGCTCGCAGATCGCGAGGTCCGGCTGCGCTGTGAGACCAGATGCTGTAAGTGGCATGCGTGTGTACCTCGTGACTTATAAATCATCGGCGCTCGGACAATCTAATCGTACACGACAAGACACATGTATTTTTTTCTCTCACGAAAAGTCCGGGTGCGGTTGTACCCTTACAAGACGACTGCGTGCATCAGAAGCTGCGATCGCGGGGCTCGCGGTAATACAGTGCATCCCATCATTATGACTGACAAATGAAAAATCCAAACGAGAGCCTAGGCGCAGCCCAAGCAGGGGGGGGGGCAACGTGGGGGTCAGGGCGAGGCGAGGGGCAGAACGGGGAATAGGCAGCACCTAAAAATATATATTTTCTTTCGAGCTGCGATGGTATCGCCGAGCTGTCCGCGGCTTAAATGAGTGCGAGGTGTTTACGCTGGCGAGGTCGTTTTTCATGCCGGCTGTAAGTCGCACAGCGGAACATAACCATAATCTGGGCAATGGTAGAAAAGGCGGACAGATGTGGCACCTCCGAGAATCGGATGTAACCGGAAGGGTTTAGATAGCACAGAATTCGAAAAACATACGACAGGCGCAAGGAAGGTTGTGTTTTTATTTCTGATAAGAGGGCGATCCGAGGCCTGGAAAGAGATCGCGAAGGCCAGCCGAGGAAGGGGCCTCTTGACGATCGAGACCGAATAATGAGATTGTCCTTCCGAATCGACCGCATGACACGCGTACCGAGCGTTGGTCGCGGCCCGAAAACAGAGAACTTTCATCAGGCGGACATGAGGTGATCAGGGGGAGGATAGTCGACAAACATCGACCCCCTCGAGAGTGAAATGTCAACTGTAATGGGCAGCGGGCCACACAGTCGTGTGAAAGAAATATCCTGATGCAGACGCACCATGACGAAGAGGTGCCTCTTTTTCATCCCGTTAGAGACACCCAACGTCAGAGGGAAAGAGAAAGAGGGCTGGGACAACGCCGCCTTGCAATGATCATGCACACTCCCAGGATCGCCAAGCACGTTCACAGGAGAGCACGATAAGTCGACGAGCTCTCGAGGATAATGATGAGGGCTCCACAGTCGCATTCGATCGAAGACAAGTGGTGATTCTGGCCCTTAAAGTCGTCGTGCACGTTTTCCCTCTCTCGAGGCAAGGAACGAGGGTGCCGGTGACCGAGTGGACGAGCGAGATGCAGGCATCCCATCGAAGAGCTGGGAAATAATGGGGGAGGAAAGGAAGCAAAATCGAGGGTACGTACGTGTTGGGCGCACACGAAAGAAAGGGAGTTTTGCACGGATGGGCGGCTAATTAAGCGCTAACTCGAGAAGTAAACTCTGACCTTAATCCAATAGGTTTTTCAGCGAGGCTAGATCAAAGGTCGAGGCACTGGTACACACAATGATGCGGATCATCCCAGGGTCCCGCAATACTCGGAGGTGAACGCGGCAGGAGTCCTTGATAACCCACACACTCGCCTGGTCTACCTTGACAAATCGGCGAAAGCCAACGTTACCGTATTGAACCAGGAAATCAGCTTCAGAATTGTATTAATGAGCCTCAGACGGCCTTGTCGTTCTCATCAATCAACGAAGCTACAAGGTATGTTTTTTCGTCACTAGTTCGTGCACTCGAGTCACTCTTAGGTCAACTTGCCGTACAGATGACAGTTGCTGTACCGGCACAGTGGGTCCAGAGGCCTGAGGACCCGTGGCCTGAGTACAATGTGATCTTTTACAACGTGTTGAGCGTGCCCTGCCTGATCTGCGTTCCTAATTCCCCGCGAGAGCAATCGCCAGAAATGAGTATGCGCTAGTATACGATCTGGTAAGGGCCCTACAATTCGACTCATCATTGGCCCTTCCTCCCGTAATTTGACACTTTCACAAGTCGTTGGGTCATGGTAAAGTCAGCACCTAATCCGCGTTGTAGATCCAATTACTAGCACCATCTTCGCGTCGTCATCTATATAAGATGTAGGACATTCCATTTCTCCAGCCTTCCAACAAGCTAGTTCACTTAGTCACCACCAAAGGTCGTCTTCCTCAGCTGTCGCCTATTTCTCCCGACCCCAGAAAGAAGCCCAGTCCCCGCTAAGAAAAAAGGCCGCCTCGTTACTTCCCTGGAACTGTACGTCCTCTCGGGCTTTTCTTTCTTCCGACCGCCAGGATCGTCCTCGCTGACTGATAGTCCTAGGATCCGCCCCATGGATTTGATGCAATCATTTGACGCTATCCTATTCCCAGCAGACGGGCGCCCGCCTCACGTCGTCTCGCTTATGACGAGCCCGGCTTCTTTCTCCAATCCGCACACGCCGGCTGAGTCGAACGCAGCGCGCGTCCCACATCCGGAAGTACACATGGAGTACATCGCGGAGGACCCCAACATGAGGGCCTGGCATTACCTGGTGCGTGCGGCGGCCGCACCACGCCCCCGCAATCTATGATAGATAGCTCACATGTTCATTTTCTAGATCGTCGAGGCACTAGACATGATGAACAAGAAATTCGCAAACCCATACATCATCTACTACCCGGTCATCTCGCGCGACGGCATGCCGTTCCCCGTGAACCGCACCGTGCGTGATATCCAGGAGGAACTGAACAAGGGCCGTCGGGGGCGCGACGACCAGCTCTGGCGGGGCAATCTCGTCGCGGCGAAGTTTGCAGATAACCACTTTGTGCAGATGATGGACGCGTCTATGGCGGACTTTCCGATCCTCAAGAACTTCCTTGCGACGCACCCGTCCCCGATACGGGTCACCAGCGCGCCGCCCGCACCGACACCACCGACCCCGCCGTCCCTGCCCCCTCCTACCCCGTCCCTGCAGCAGCAGCAGCAACAGCAACAACAGCAGCAGCAGCATCAGCAACAACAACAACATCAGCAGCATCAGCAACATCAGCAACAACAACATCAGCAGCAACAGATCCAACAGCAGCAACTCCAGCAGCAACAGGCAGGCTTTTCCGCAGGAGCCCGGCAGATGCAATACGGTGAGCCCGCCGGCAGCCATTCGCCGGTCTATGAATGCGAGCCGGCGGCAAGCGCGCACGGCGTCCCGGTGACCTCACCTACGCTCCGCCGCGATCCCAGGACCGCGGGTACGGAACAGCACCTCCACCCTATGGATTTGTAAAGCGCTCTCTCAAATCCCCGTCTCTCTGCTTCTTCCACGAAAATTTTCCATTTTTACCGACGATCCTCGCCTACGTAGACGCCCCCCACCATCAACCATCCTCCACCGCGCTTCTGCTCACCACTTACACATATCGCCGTTGCTCCGCCGATAGAGAGACGCCGACATACATACCCAGGACTTTTATTTTTCGTTTTCGTTCCGCAGCTCTTCGCACGCAATCAATCTCCATCAACCATGCATTTTCCATCTTTCCATACAGTACAACCATCCACCCATCATCATCATCATCATCATCATCATCATCACCATTGCACCCAAAGGACCATCATAATATGATACATATGTCTCCGTTCTGTCTATTGAGTTTTTCCGTGTGCTATGTTGTTTCGTTTTTTTCGTGTTTATTATTTTCTGTTTCGCTGCACTTTTCGGACCTTTACGCTCGCGTACTATGATGATGATAATAGGACTGCACTGGCATATAAAAAAGCACCGTATTCTCCTCTTCCCACTGTGCAGCGTTTTTAAGTCACAGTTGATGCTGATGCAGGCAGCACTCCGGCTCGCGGGGCATCACCCTACCAGACCCTATTCCCCGTCGTCGCCACCGCGAGGCGAGCGGTGAAAAGCCAAAGTTTACACAATACCCTATTAGACTTGCCCACCGCATACTATATACCGCAAGGCGATCCGCCACTACAGCCTTACGATCATCCTTGCCTTTTTATCCAACATAATATACCTGTCCGTCCGTCACGATCGCCGAACCACTGATACTGATTGCGGTCGCTTGACGGAGGTAATGCACAACGTCCCAAAACAGTAGGGCAAGGGAAAAAACGACCTCTACTAATCAAAAGCAGCAAAACCGTGTGAAAACCGCCTTGTTCATGGGAAAGAAAAAAAGAGGTGATGGTGGAAGATTGGCGAAAGTCAAAGTGACTGACGAACTCGTGTATCTTACCTGACACTACAGCACTGCAAATCGAAGCAGGTATGTGACTGAGTCATCGAGCGGTAGGGCAGGTCATGAGTCACTAACGGCAGTAGTATCTCGACATCACGGCGTACGCTTTCGGAAAACCCATCATCAGTCCATGTCCACCCTCCAGGAATCTGGAATGGACTTTCCACTGCCAGAAAATGCGGTTTTCAATCGAAGAAAGTCTGTTAATCTCTTTATCAGTAGGATATCAGAGCAGGAAACGCGGACCACACATGTTGACTCAGAAATTTGTATTAGAAGTGAAGTGCTACGTGGGGTTCTGTGCCCCGAAGCGCACAAAAATGGATTCTAAAAAAAAATTCTCTTTATCAGAATTTATTTTATGAAATACCAGAACAATAAACTAATGATAAGTGGTTAACACTCACATAAGTCTTATTTGACCATAAAAAACCCCGCAATGGGTTCATGTGACGAGTGCTAAAGGCAAGTGAGAAAGCAGAGCGTGTGCCACTATCACATCAGAGCAAACCTTGGAGCAAGCTCAAGCTCAGTATCAGCCCAAGCAGAGTCGAAAGAGTCCGCAGTTATAAATCCCGTTCCCGTACCGACCGATGGGTACGATCGGCCAAACCGCGCGCAATCGTGACGTGTGGAGCGGAACGGTTCATAATACCTGGAGAGAGAGCACTGGTGGGTGGCATTTCTCCACATCCCTACAGATAGTGACATTTCAAGATAAATAAACGTTTACAGACCAGGGAGAGCCACCGAGACGTCCAGATCGGAATTTTTTTAGAGTTCCTCGTGCTTCGCAGGACCAGCGTTGGTCTCACGAGCAGCAGCAGCAGCAGCAGCAGCACCGCCTTCTTTCGTCTCCTCCTCCCCAACCCCCGTCCGCTTCTCCTCCTGCGCAGGCCCCGCACCCCACCTAGCCTTCTGCTCCGCCTCTTTCTTCGGCTCGCAATGCACCGGCAACGGATTGGCAGGGTCGATAGGAGGGTGATTAACGCGTCCGACTTTGACGTATTCTTTATGGTCTCTAAAGAACCTTTTCCAATGCGCTACGCTCTGCCAGTGTCAACTTATCAGTTAAGAGATGAGAGATAGAGATAGAAGCACCACGCGCCTCGAGTTCGCTCTGGGAGAGGCCGCGTAGGTCGTGCGTGCGGTGGTCTTTGAAACAGCCCGTCCCAAACGCGCGCGCGGCATCTACACCAGCCCTGTTTCGTTCGTACAACATCAGGCCAAAATAAGCACTTCGTGGTGTAGTGGACGTACATGAGCGCATAAGATCCTCCAGGACCATAAATCCGTCGATTACTCGACACGTCATAAACATCCCCATCAATCTAACTCACTCACTCACCATCAGCCTCTCACACTTAAACAGTGACAAATGGGAGTGCACGCACCGCGAGGTAAATAGGTCTACCCTCCACGCGCCCATCGAACCCCCCCAAATGCCCCTCCGAAAACAACCTCTGCTGTTCCGGCCACAACTTCCTCAAATCGCCCACACCGACCACGCCCCACCCCCACTCGCCCGTCACGAATTTGCCCGCGAGTAATACGCCGAGGAATAGGTACAGGAGGAACTTGAGCAGGCCGAAAAGGCCGATTTCGCGCTGCGCTGTGGGGTCTTCTTCGTAGGGCGGTGGGTGCGGGTCGCCCGCTGCTATAGCTGCTAATCGTGCGTCTTCGCGGACGCGCCATGCAGCGTGTAATTTAGCCTGTTCGTCGCGGTACGCTTTGTACCTGCCAGAGTCGCTTAAGTGAGAATTTTCCGCGTACTACGCAAACGCACTCACTTACTTTAAAAAAGGCTGGTTCGCACGCTTGGTGGATACCATACGGTCTGGGATGGATGGGTCAGGTACTTTAGGACCGTCATCTTTGAATGTAGGGTCTGGTTTTCCGTCCATGTTCGTTATCCAGGACATGGCTGGCGGTTGTTAGGGTTCGTACGCTTAGTAAGCACACGGAAGCACAACAACAAAAATGGGAGCAATCTGATAATTAGGTGAATAGACCGCGCACCTGCCACATCAGCGAGGGCAGGCGACGAGTGGATAAGCTACTAAGGGTACGGGGTACGAGTACGGTTACGGATAGATGGTACAAAGACATATAGGACTCAAGGGAGAGAGAGAGAGAGTAGTTCTTGCTTCAACAGAGGGGTTTCAAAAAAAAAAAAAAAGCAGAAAAAAGAAATAAGTGAAAATAGGTAGGTACACGCCCTTTGAAAAAATAGCAGTAATACCGAAGTGATGGTAGAAATTGAAAAAATGGCGCAGGACGAGATGGGGGACTTGGATATCACCACGGCAAGGCATGTGTTCTTGGAAGAAAAAAAAATCAAAAATCAAAAAAAAGTGAAATGATTAGAACGGTGAAAACATCCGAAGGACTGCCGGAGCTACTGAACAGGGAGTGTTACAGCTGGCCGATGCCGATGAGTGATTGGGGAGTGCGGATCCATTATTTTGAAGTGAAAATGCTTGAGTTTTGCGAAGTAATGCGGGGGAAATGCGGGTGGGGAACGGAAATGGATGGGGGCGTCGGGTCAGGGGCGGCGGCGGCGGGTCTCACGAGACGTCGGTCCATGGACGCCGCGGTTCACGATCCCCCGTGCGAGGCCGTGATTCGTGAGCTGCCACTGCACCCTTCTGCGAGACCGTCACGTACGTCCCTCCGACCTCCTGCTCCTTATTCAGTCCTGGCGGGACCGTCGGGCCAACGTTACTCAGATACTGCACGTCGCTGTCCAAAAAGTCAAAGTCGTCATTCTGATTCCGAAGCGCGATGAACCGTGGCGTCTTTGTGAACTACGAGAAAAAGACATTCAGTAACCAGCGCGCACATGATCATGGGCTGCACGCAAACCTTGGGTACGGAATCCGTTGCCATCAGCCGAAATACGTGTGTTTGTATGCGCTCGTACAACCGGATCATCATGTGTAATTGCGTCGCGTTGAACGAGCTCAACTGGTCAGCTTCGATATGACCCTGAAATGGCGTGCCCGTCAGGCCCTGCATCACTTCACTCAGGTACGCGGACAGTTCGTTGCGCAGCCCATGGTCAATGTTCAGCTCCGCCTGGCTACTCTTGGCGAGGTACATCGTGTAGATCGCATGTGCTTGCTGGATGAGCGCCTCATGGTGCTGTTCCATCGCCTGCTGGCCCGGTGTATGGGCTTTTCCGCTCCCCAGGTGGTGACTGCGTTCCGGTGGTGGTCGTTGAAAAGCCGCACTACTCGCGCTAGACGTGATGTTGAACTTGCGCTTGAAATCCTGTACTTCCAGCCAAAACGCCAGGTTCTCCTCGCAGAAGTTATCTCGGAGAAACTCGCGAAACAAGTGACAGAGCGTCGGATTGTCGATGATGAATTGTAATCGCTCCGTGTTGCTCTCCTTTGTGCGCTTGTCCATCGCGGCGTCCGTCGAGTGGGTCGAGTTGAGCTTTTCGGCGAGCGAGATGCGCCGATGAATCTTCGCATCGGATGAGGACATGGCTTTAGAGGAACCATCCTTCTCGAGCGACGACCGCTCTGTGTTCGATAGGTTGGCGGACGAGCTGTTGGGCGAGCCCCGGATACCGGCGGCTCGGGTGGTGTCCCAACGGGCGGTTCGAACACCCTCTTCCGTAATCTTATAGATCGCCTTCGCTGTACACCGGAATTCGCCCGTTTGCTAAGGGGGGAGATGCTGATCGTCAGAAGTCCGGAATGAAACATAATATAAACACATACGCTAACGGGAGAATTGCCTCCTGGCGCAGAACCGCGGACGGTAAATATGATGGCGGAATCGTTGTTCTTGCGCTTGTCGCTGACGAGCGTGATAAGACCAAAACGGACAAATTGAGCAGCCATCTCGGCTGCTTCCTCACGACCGACGACCGACGTAAAATCGCAGAGCCACTCTAGGGCAGCGAGTGCGGCGAAGCAGTATCGATGGGAAATGGGACGTCCGGAGCTGGAGGATTGGCGATCTGTGACATCCATGAGCTGTATGCCCTTCGCACGCTCGTGATATGCGGATGTGGGATCAAGGTTTTGGTTGGATGATGGGGGATAATTGGGTTCACGGGCGGCGAAGCGACGGAAGAGGGCGGTGATGACGGATTGGGATATGATGATCTCGTCGTCTACGGAACGACGCTCGAGGTGTAGGAGTTTCATGCATATGGGCTGTGTGGCGAAGACGTGAGCTAGATGATCACCGTTGATGCCATTACGACTGATGAAACGTTCGAGGACGTGGAGACCTTTCGGGGTGAGAACGTAGACGCCACGGTCTTTGAAGAGATTGGATGAGGGGTCTGCTGCATTTTCGATGAGACGTGCAT
Source organism: Lactarius quietus (assembly GCA_015025155.1). Taxonomy (NCBI): domain Eukaryota; kingdom Fungi; phylum Basidiomycota; class Agaricomycetes; order Russulales; family Russulaceae; genus Lactarius; species Lactarius quietus. The sequence goes on from WITN01000105.1 coordinate 147,626, forward strand.
CCATGAAGTGCTGTGACATGGCCTTGGCCATATCGCGGGTCATCGAGAAGGTCGTTGTCGTTGTGGTCGTTATCACTCGTGAGGGTTCTCTGGGGTCTGGCCCACGATTAGATTGGGAGAACTTGAGGGAGGCGAGGTTGGCGGCTGCTTCATCGCTGGGGGGGGGGGAGCGCGTAAGGAAAATAGAGGGACGAAAGGAGAAGGAGGGACGCACGTGGAGAATGAATTCGGGAAGGAGCGGAAGAACTGCTTGTGTGTTGTGAGCTGGAGGGAGACGACGAGTGTTGCGAATAGATCGAGGGTGTCCTAGAAGGAGAGAGGAGTAAGCATCGCGCATATAGTCGGGGAGAAAGGACGTACTTTTAGGAAGGGGCGACCTCGCTTTGTTGTCTTCATCATGTGTGAGGAGGAGGCCTGGGGAGAGGCGTCGTGTTGCATGGCGGGAGGAGAGAAGTGGGGGAGAGAAGAAGGGAAGGGGAGGTAAGAGAGGAAGAGGGCGCCGTTGATGAGATGAGCGTTGCGGTGCGGTTGCTATACTGCCTTAATCAAACCCTAACCCCCGCTAGTGGCCACTCCCTCCCATCTCTTTTTTTCCGTTTATTTCATCATCATCATCTATCCTTCATCTCATCTCGTTCAACACAGGGACCCCAGACACCCTCCGACGGAAGGGACGCACAGGAACCCACCCAGGCGCCGAAGATCACCCTCCCTGCTTCCCTCTCCCCACAGCATCCGCCACTTGGCCACACCCAAGCCCTTCATAAGCCCGCCTCATTTTCGTGTAAGCATACACCACCCACTGATCCGCCCCTCGGCCCCGACATCCGATCATCCTATTTGCATCCGTAGTGCACCGACGCTCGCACAGGAGAATTAAAAATCAGGGTGTTCCGAGTGAAACGCCACGCTAAATGGTGCCACACAACCCCATAGATATATTGCTTTTCTCTCTTAGACCGTCGTCTATCATTTGGCACCTTTGAAAATAAAAAATGATGTGCACACGCATATATGCACTCAGACGCACACAGTCCCTTGGCACAGCGCTGCCTCGTGTTTAATTAATCTTCAGCGCAGATCTCGCTTTTCCCTTCTTGGTGTACCACTACAGTAATACTACATCCCCTCTGCTTCGCAAGCACACAAGTCGCCCGTCGCGAGACAACGATATCTACACCCCGGAGTTCCGTTCACCGTTTCCCGTAAAAGCTCTCGCTGCCATACTGCAGGATCGACGTCGTTGTGTCAAAAACTGCATGATGTACGACGTATTATCGACTAAAACGGCGGCAACCGCCTAGCGAACACGCGTTGAGCGTACTGTAGTACCAATTCAATAGAAACACAACACCGATTTTTCTCTAAAACGTACCTCCCTTTGTTTTGGTGCGCCGTTCGTTCAGGAACTCGTTCAGTATATATTCGTATCTTACCCCCAAGCCCGTGCCCATGCTACCTTGTACGCGAGATGGCACCGCCCCGCGCGGCCCAACGTCATCGTGCAACATCCATTTATATTTCTTCTCTCGTGCCTTGTTCCAAACACAGAAACCTGTCGTTCTTGTGTCGTTTTCCTGCTCCCACACCCTCACCAACAACAACAACACCCTCCCAATTCCGCATCTGCCCCCTGCTTTGTACTTGTGGGCGGCGGTGTTTGTCTTAAAACTTATTCATATTCACCCTGCGTCCCCACGCACTCCGGGGACCCCCGCGCGAATATTAGATCTTACAGACGGTGCCTCCCCGCTTCCCACTCAGAGTCTTGGCGCAGTAACTTAGGTCGGAACACTAGGGGCTCGCGAGGTCTCGTCGCTAATACCGGGTCCCGGCGGGGAGCGAACCGCACAGCGGGGCTAGAAAATCGCATCTTCGTCGGGGAAGATCGACGTGTTTACCTAACGCTTCTCCCCGTCTCTCCCCCACAACTCAGCACACATCACACTATCTATTGTTGTGCTCTTCTCGTCATCACTTGCCGTTCGATGGATGGTCAGGAGGGTCAGTCAGCTTCAGTGAAACAAATAAAATGACTGGATGATCGACATCACTAACGTCATTCAGGTGCTTCTGTTACAAACAGCAACTCGTAAGCGAGCGAGCAAACGGACGATCTCTGATAGATAGCCCGCCAGCCTATTCGACCGCCAACACCGTGTCTCCTCTGCCCCTCCGATAAGGGGGTTTGGTAAAGTGAAACATCATCGTGTGGCATGACAGAGACGAGATGACATGACGCCGACGAGCACACAGGTGAAATCTAAAACAAAATTCATTTCCGAGTCACGCGGATAGACATAACACTCCGCGAAACCGAACGAGCTGACTGAGCAGAATTCGCGCTACCCAGGTTCTCAACTCCTAGCTGTATACAACATCTGCATCAACTGCACGCACGACAGCGGCAACGCCTCAGCAGTGTCGCCACTCTCACTGAATAGAGTACAGTACATTCGCGTCGTTCATCGCATTAATTATCTGCCTAATGTAATGTACAGTAGTAGTGATCGGGATCGAAAAGTAATGAGATGAGATGCAGGTGCCGTCCGGACGATTTAAACGTGTCGCAATGCCTTATATATTATCATCAATCAATAGATAGAGAGACAGATAGATCCCAAGAAACGCCACGCCAGCCAATTAATACGATGACTTCCAGTGCGTCGCCTCATCTAAGCCATCATCAGGTTCTGATTGACACCCACCTCACCAGTGTGCATGCAGCTTAAAGTAAATATAGATATTTAAAAAAAATTTGCATCCCCAAGTTTTGCATCTCAGCTGGCGTGCGCTGCGTATGTGTGTGTGCAGCTCTGACTCGAAGGACGATATGACACTATGAAACGCCCGCCTTTCGCGGTGCCAACTATTTTTGTTTGTCGATTTTTCCCTCTCCGCTGGCAAGTGTACATGTAGCCAAAGTCAACTCAGCCCAACAAATTGTGATCCCTCTCTCTGTTCTGTCTGTCAGGGCAATGACTAAAATAATAGCGCTTGTTCCTTTTTGCGATTATTCAGCGCCGACTCGGACGCGTGCGTGATCGTTGCTTACCACACTCGTATGATAGCACTGCACTGTAAGTGGTGGATTGGGATGAGAGGGTTCGCATCGGCAATGTGACCTTCTTCCTTGAATCGCCGGCTAGGATAAGGAAAAGGGAAAAAACACACCAGAAGTCTAAGGGGGTGCGGCTACGTGATCTTTACCGGGCCCGCTGGGGGATCCTTGACTACAGTTACTACACTACCAAAAAGCTTTATTATATTGTTCAGCAACACGCGGTGTCGCATGGCAATGGCGTTTGTCTCTTTTGTTTGTTTCTACACTTTTTTTGTTTACCAGCATTATTGTGTGCTATGATCGCCGCGAATACAGCGACAACAACAATACGCTCTACCTGACGACGATTGACGTGGATTGACGTTGGAGGCTCATCGAGTGCTCGCGCTCGCGCTCGGGGATGTGATGATGATATTCCGGCCAATCCAGGCGCTATCTCGACGTCAAACGACCTGATTGTATTTGCACATCTTTACATACAAATTACACTTACGCTGTGCTGTATATCCCAGGAAAAACACCCCCCGATTTTTTCGTTCCTCGTTCCTTCCAACATTTCTGACGGTGTTACCAATCACCCTGGCATTTGTTGAAATAAACTTACTTATCACAGCGGCCAAGCGGGAGGACCCCGGAACTACCTAAATTCCCTCCACATCCGGCAGGGCCCGAAGCAGAACCCAGCTAGACAAAAGAGGCAACCCGGCGGGACGAGCCAGCACGGAGCCAAGGGACTGCCACTGCCAAGGGACTTGGGTTGGAGCGATGGATCGGCATTGCAGCGAGCTTTTTTTTTATATTACGATGGTTCGATCAGCCAAGGTTACCTTGATTACTGTAATGGGGTTTCCGTGCATAAGCACTTTTTATTCGACGGAACGACCTCTCTCCGAGTGTCCGTGAAACTCAATATCAACAGCAGACTCGGGTCGGAGGACAGAAAACATACGTTCATTCTTCACGTCAATTTAGCACGTCAGTTGCGCGCGTCTGTCTCAGAGTACTGTATCAGCGGAACATGTTTCTTTCTCGTGAAAAAGAAGCAATAGGGTTCAAGTTGTGGCACCGAAGTGACAACAGGAGAAAAGGCTCGACCGGGCTCTGATCTATTCTTCATTTAGCGCGGGGATAACGGTGCGTAGAATAATAGAACCCAACTTTTTTTTTCCCCTAGACGTTCTTCATTGCAAGTTCCCCGGGCCCGGCCCCCATTAGTAAGTTAGCACTGTTTCGTATAGCCTTCAATGTCAATTATTTTCGCTCCATGTGCATTGCCATTCAATTGCACCGTGATATTTTGGGTGGAGGGGATCATCAGTTTCGGCGAGTTGCACTCGAGGTTGATCCGAGATATAACTGCAGTGCTTACTTGGAGCTGGTTACTGCACTGGTCCGGTCGCTCAGGCGCTGAGCGTCCGTCCTGGAGTAGAGTGGAGCCGCAGCGTTTAGCGCGCAGCGCTCAGTCACATGTCAACTAGCACTCCTGCGCCACCGTCGCTCGGGGCTCGGGCACCATAGAGCGAGCACACTGACCAATCTATACCGTTTTAGTATTATGGCGACCTGCAAAAGTCATGATATCCAGCGTGTTGAGAGAGAATCGTTTTTTTGGCAGATGTGATTGCGCCTCGTTCACAAAAAAAGCTTGGTTGAAGGCTGCTTTACGCCAAACCCACTTGAATTCCGGCGAGTGTTTGCCCAAAAAATCGGTGTGGTGTTACTATAAGAGGAACGAATAAGGCCAGTGGCGCGGCACGGCGACGGCGGCGGCGGCGACTGTCTGTTAAAATCAGCGTTTGTGGTATTTGAATACTTGTGAGGACCCTGAAGCAACTGGTTGCAATTCGAACAGCTCGTCTTGCCCTAACGATACCAAGAACACCGCGCAATGAGTTGGATCAGTACAGCACATGGGGACTTGAAGCGACGAATGAACGCGAGCGTCGTCTCGGCGTCTCCGATTCGCCCCTGGTTTTGATTTCCGCATACGGAAACGACATTGTCATTAATTGTAGCGTCGTCGCGTCCAACGCACACACGCATGTTCTAATTTCGTTTTCTTTAGCTTGTTTTTTTTTCCCTCTCCGACGGCGGCGGATCTCAAACCAAACCACAACTTGCGTCGGGTTTTCGTTTCGTTTGCTGAGTGATCTGCCTGATCCACCTCTTGATGATAAATCAACGGCTACAGGTATGATTCATCGGTTCTATTTCTGTCTTTCGCTTGCTTGCTTGCGTTTCGAGCTCTCGCCCTACAGTTACCTCGTGAATAGTCCGCTGTCTTGCCCGCTCGCTTGCTGGCTGGCAGTCAGTCGTCTCGCCAAGCCTGCCATATGCATGTTTCTGTCAGTTGGTCGCCAGTCACCCCCTGATCTACCCATGCTGTTTGATTTTCCATCACGTTTCGAAACGGTAATGGTCTGCACTGGCCTTGGGCGGCGGCTCGTAACCTTTCGGGACTTCCTTTTCGTGATACTGGGTACTGAGGGGCGTTGCTTTACTCAGTGGACGGACCTTCGAATTTCGGCCTTCCACGGCTTCGATCTGCTTTCCAAAGATAACTTCAAGTTAAGCCAAAGACGGACGGCCTTTTTTTCCGGAGGTATTTACCCTAGTCCTCGCTTAACGCACGTTCCGGCGAGTCCAAACATACCGTACCGTCGTGGCAGGACCAGATAGTTACACTGTGTCGGCTGGCAGCTGTGCACCGAAGTGCGATGGGCGCGGTATCTCCAAATACGGGCACGGCCCTGTTGTGGTTGTTCCCTATTTGCAGAGTTGGCGTCCCCTCAACTCACGAAGAGCCTCGGACATGAACTCGGGCATGTCAGGTTCAGCAAAAGGAACTCACTCTCGGCAGTATTAACTCTCTCCGACCAGTCCCAAGGGCAGTACCGCGCTGGAATGCAGACTAAAGGCGCACGACACCGAGCTGGTAACGGAGCTTCTCTTCTGAAGCTTGCGGTAAGGAGTCGAGGCGGCTGTGGATGTGGATGTGTGGCATACCATGGCACGTCGTATGTACCCTGATTCCAAGCGGTCCCTGTGGGTGAGTCGATGTTACACGCTACGGATGGCACTCACGTCCACTAGATTGTCCAAATCCATTTGCCAGTTATGTTTTTGGTTTACCAATCGGAGTATCTTCGTCACTTCCCTCGAACCGCCCGAACAATTATATTTTGTTTGATCTACAGAGTGTACACGCAAATGACAAAGGTACTCCCAACTTGAGCCCGACCCGTCTTGATTGCGCAGCAGTTTGCGCCAATACGCTCTAGTAACGACCCGAAAAGCCGGACTCTCCCCGCCATGCGCATTGAAAGATGGGGGCGATTCGCTCCGGCCCCCGGGTCGACCCCAGAGAGATAACCGACGGTTTCATCGAGAGACCACCGACCTTCGGACTGGCGGTGGTGTAACTCAATAACTTACTAATAACTTCCTATGTATTCGCCCGCATGGAGCGCCACCTGCATATTGACTCCAGCGCGGGCCACCCCTCGATAGGCGAAGGGAGTGCTGTAGAGAAGTCCCTACTGTATTCAGAGTTCCCTGCAGTGTTGGGGGTCATGTCGCGTCTATATATCCATCAACCAACCCACGCACGACAAGTGCTATGGCTCTGGTAGCCGAGTCGCTGCTACTTCGCCGTTGAGACTGCACCGACTTTTCTCTCTATGAATCGATTATGAGTCATACTCGTCGACCCGGAGGGTCTCCTCGTTCAAGGGATCAATTGCTTGTCGGGAAAATGGATAATACGAAAAAAGGGTACCGAACCAATTTGGACAGAGAACGACAGGTCCCCCAGTGAAGAAAAGATGGATGACGAGTAACTAGTAACTTACGACCGACCAGCGCTTTAGCAGTCAAAACAGTCCGCCGCGAAATGAAATCGCCACAAACGCGGTTTAGTTTCTCTTGTAAATAGTCTCCCCACTAGCGAACGACGTTTTCGATAGGTCCAAGTTGGGTGTACAATCACCCCATCAACGACACGAGGCAGACAGGACGCGTTGCTAGGATGTATCGCGCAGTAACTTGAAAAGCATAGCCAGGGAGGAACATACCACGTGCAACATATGGCTGCCGGCGCCGGGTACACTTCTTCGCCAAGAGCCATGATATACACCATTGATTAGCGTGGGCCATCAATTGAAAGCACGCTGGACAACGCGACTCTGTCTTGGAGTGAGAAATACGCACGACGATCGAGCCGCTTGAGCGGACCACACCTCCAAGTCTGATTTGACCGTACGTAGATCCTTGGCAAACACGCTCGGCGTCGGTATGAGATGATACGGGGATAACTGGGTATGAACTGAACTGTTCCAATGTCCCTGCCCAGACAATCCCCTCGCCGATGCCGAATTGACGTTACGTTCGTCTCACGATCAGGCTGACCCTGCATGCCCCCACCCCAAGCTAGGCGAATTGGTTGAGACAGTTGATGTGTCGATCATATACTGTAGTACTGTACATGCTACACGCCACTTGTGCTGTCGCGAAGGTCCACGCTCGGTTAACTTACCCAGGGATATCACTGGCACTACATGACCTCAGCGCCGAGGTCCAAACCTGCCATCCATATCAACTGCTGCTGTTAACCCACGTCGCATCTTCCCCGCTGCTGTGAAGTGCAGCGTCTCCACAAAAACCCTTCAGGCCCTCGTGTACTCCCCACTCTGTCATGAACATTCTGGTGTTGTGTGGAAGAGCACAGCTTGACCGCACCATTACGAGGATCCCAGCCTTCTTCCGCCGGCACGCCAAGAGTTGAAGGGCGCGAGCATGTCTGGATGCGACACGACAGCGGGACAACGACACATTTCAGTACGGATAAGTGATGCAAGGACGTACACTGGATGCCACCCAATAGTAAAGGTGTTCTCGCTGTGAGGACAAAGTGGAGGTCAATCATGGCGTGACACTACGATTGACCTCCACTTGTGTCAGCAGGTGCAGCTGTCTCTCCGAGTCCTCCGGAACCCACGATGGTCGTGATGCCGCTGAGGGGTCTAGGAGGGGGGGCACAGAGAACAGATGGCAGATGGCAACAGAATGCGTTTCTTTTTTAAAGTAAAAAGGTCCAGAGAATCCTTAAAGCTTGAACGTTGAACGCTGAAAGTTTAACGAAGGGAAAGCCTTTATGGTGTCATCCCACGACATCTTTCACCGCTCGGTGGACATCCGCGGGTCTGTCGAAACCGTTGCCAACACGACTTGACCCGCGGCTCTTGACTAGAAACACGTGGTCGCAGGCAGGAATGAGTGCTACTGTAACTTATAACCTTGCCTATTCCTGGGCTATGGAGATCTCATCATGCTGGGTGACTCCACCACAATGCGCGGTGCACGCGCAAGCATTTAGCTGATCAGATAGTTAGCCTTTAACAGCTGTGACGAAGCCAAAAATACGCGCAGACTCTCAGATTCGTCCAGAGATTCGTCGCTCTGTAACGATGCACAGAGTAGAGTACCTCCGCAAAATTTAATCCGGTTCTTTCATGCGACAACCGCATACTCGCCGAACGATTACAGCATAGAGACATGCACTGCACAATCCGATTTCCTCATACCATCGACTGCCAACACGTCAGCACATATTCGAGAACTTAACGTCATCCACTAAACGAAACAATGAGCCATTCACAATTCTTCGACCCTTTGAGCCACCCAATCAGAGCCCAATCACTCTCCTTGCGTCTCTGCTCCAGCGCTGGCTCTCTCGTCACTATCACTACCACCAGCATTCCTGTTCCCTCCGCCATCAACGTTTTCGCCTCTGGGCTCTTCAGACGCTCGACCCTGCGTCTGCTGCTGCTCCTGTTCCACAAGACGCAAAACATGGCCAGCAACGCTAAGCGGGTTACTCTTGAACCGCGTGCCTTTAGCATGATTTGAGCCCGCGACGTGCGCCGAGGCGGGACGGCGAGCACGCAGGAGCGCCTCGGAGAGCGAGGGTCCCGGCGACGTGCTGCGCGAGGCAGCACCTTGGCGCGCAGCACGTGCCGTATCGTCGATCGGCGCGGGGACTGGGGAGGGCTGGCGCCGGCGGCGAATGATCGGGGAAGGTACGCAGGCGCAGGCGTGGCGGGAATATCCACGGGCGGCGGCGCAATGATGATTTCGGGCGGGGTATAAGTCTCCACAACCGAAGCGTCCGATTTCAGCTTCTCGTCGTCGGTTGTATCGGGTGCGGTGGTTGTGGTCGGCTGAGCAGACGGCGTGCGCGCGCCGTTGCCGTCGCGTGGGACTGGAGGTGCGGAGCGGCTGCGGCCTGTAAGGAATGAGAGTCCTTTCAAGGCTGGAATCGCGATCGGACGCAGCACGGGCGTGCCGCTGGTACTTGACGAGCGCTGCGTGGGCTGCGCGGGAGGTGTAGGGCGTAACATGTCAGGTTGGGTAGAGAGCTGCGGGGCGGAAACTTTGCGCTTCAGGGTCGGTAGGGGACCTGGGGAAATGGACTGAGGAGGTATATACGAAGTAACCTCGCCGTGACGTGCGCCTTCTGTATCGAACTCGTCATAGATCTCTTCACCGATCAACTCTGCAACGGGTTATAGCACTTGTCAGCAGCGTTATCAGAGCATACACACCTTCAAGAACATCCTCGAGCGTGATAATGCCAAGTGGAGCAACGTTAGGGTCGAACTTAAGGAGGAACTGCAGAGTGTGGGTCAACAATCGACTTCAACGACAATAATTTACTCACATCGTTGGCGCTCTCCTTCGCGAGAACTGCGTCCGCAGGCATGCTCTGCTCTAAACCGGGGGTTAATGCAAACTGAACGAAGCTCCCTTTCTTCGTATGGGACGCGCTGCCTTGCGTTTCACGCTCAGACTCAACTTCCTGCTCAAGTTTGACGGTACCCATCTCAACATCCTCTGCCCGGACTCGTTTCTTACTACGTTCTCGCTTCTTTCGAAACGAGAACGAGCGTCCTGAGTCCTCCTTATCCGTTATGGCTTCGCCTTGTAGGGTACCCTCACGATCGCTTGTTCCGGTCATGCTGCCCTCACTTGAGTTTGAGCGACCTGTGCCTCTCATAGCCTTCTTGCGCTTAGAGCGAGGTTCTTCGTCCGATGAACTGTCGGAGGACGAGTCGGAAATCCCGACGCGATTCTTAATGCGCTGCGTGATGCTTTTCTTAACAGCTTTCTTCAAAGACGACGCCTTGTCTACCGATGTACGGGTCACAATGGCCATGTGCGAACGTCCTTCCTGAAATTTATCGAGAATACCAAGGAGAGGCTCATTCTGCGCAACAGACGGTACCCTGTGTAAGGAATATTGCGCACGGGAACTGCATCACCGGGGTCAAGGAGAACACACTATGGAATTGATTCAATGTCAGTGTGGTATTCCGGTGGGAAAGACTGAGGCAGCATATACCTGCTTGACGAGAAGGACGCCCACAATCTTCTTCGCTGTGAAGTTCGGACCATTGGGAGGGTGCACCTCGACTTCTTCGTAGACTGGGATGCGGCTGTGGCCCGTGACACAAGCCTTCCGAAGGGTTTCATAATCTAATTTGGCGTCAATTGATAACATGAAGACGTTCTCTATCTTAGTCATCGCCTGGAAGTCCATGTTCAATGAGGTAATTGCGAAGATAGGTACAAGAGCGCACGTGGCTCGCAGTTTTCTCTTGAAGATCAAGTGTTGCGCCTATGATTGTGACAGTGTCGGAACGTAGGTCTCCACCATATTCGCCGACCGACGAATGTAGTGCGATGAGTTCTTTCAATTCTGAAGTGCTGTTTGAGAATAACTGAAATGGTGGACATGGGAAAGTACATACCAGCACGCCGGTAGATGATGCCGTGATGTGGGCCAAGGGTGAACTCGAGAATTTGGCGATAGGCCATGCAATAATCCCCTGTACGCTCGGACATGATACGATATTCCGCATATAGCGGGGTAGGGAGACGTACCAGGGTCCAAAGAAGAACGCGCACAAAAGGAACCATTTTTGCCCGATGTAAAGCCCATGGCGGGTGCACACCGATTGGGGAATGATTTCCGCGAAACTGATATAGTGAACAGGTCAGGTGATCAAATCTCGTGGGAGAAACGGTAATTCAAAAGATGAAATCAAGACAATACGAATTGACCATCTCGTCAACGGCGCAAAAATAGCTCTTGCATTGCGCTCGTTTTGAACGAACTGGCGCACAAAATGCGAGTGAAGTAAGGGTGACGTCACCTGGCTGAGAAGCCCTTTCGGGTCTTCACAACCGCACATGACTCCCACTCACATGACAATGAGTATCGTGCTGACGATGACACTTTGCACGCCGCCACCGAGGATAGGGTCAGAGATAACGGGGAGGGATTCATTGACAATCATGTTCGCGAGAAGTAGCGTAACGAGTAATAGATGCCCGTTCTGACGGATGGGCTTGATTTGGTTAGCATATTTGCGCTGTCGTCTGTATGTGGTGGTGTAAAATAAGCATATAGCCTGAGCAAACCGAGAATAGACGACGCACGGAGTACCACTTATGCTAAGTACGTGGAGTTGCGTCTCGTCCAGGACATATAGCCCAATGTTAGGCCGGCAAAGATGCCCGAGAGTATAACAAGGATTGGCATGAGAACAGCTCCAGCGACGAAAGCGCCATCATGTTTGGTGCTACCGCGTTTGGCAAGCTGGTGAGCATGAGAGGAAAGGCCAGGCAGGTTGGGCACATGATGCGAAAGAGTTGCGGCAAGAGACAGAGGAAAGAAGGGGAGGATATCGATGGCGACAGGGGCGGAGGTACCATAAGTTGTCAGGGTCAACGAAGGTCCACTTTCGCCGCGCCACGCTTTTATAATCATCTCTTGGCATTGGCATTCAACCCTCTCGGCAAGTCACCGCTTCACGTAATCACTGATGCGTGTTCCGCCGGCCATAATCGCAATCACACTTTCTCCAATAGTCTAATTCCTATCCTCTCAAGTCACAGCTGCTGCTGTGGAACGAAACATGCTTCGGTATAGAGCCGAAACACAATTTTCGGCACGATCCGCAAGCCGTTCAGTGTTCGATAGTCGACGTTCAGCGTTCAACATTCAACAGTAGGGAATGTTTCAGTATCACGGAGTCCCTCTGTCACCCAAGAAGCATCCGGATGAACCGGTTTGCATTGATTGTTGACCTCCTCCTCACCTAAACCCTTGGTCTGGGCCGGACGAGAGGGAATCTTGTTTAGTTATGCCACGGTTGGAGATCGGAGACCGTGTAAGTTTGCTGTCCTTATCTTTCGAAAATACTGAAGGGGTTAGTTATCCCTTCCAACGAACCTTTATAGTATGATTGCGCTTGACGGCAGTTTTCTGGCGCGCTGACCATCCGACGAGAGTTGCCAGAGACCCCTGTATTCATGACGCGGCACCCACTGCGAATAGCGTGTCTATCGCCGCTCTTGATCACGCTAGATAGTCAAGCTCGAGTCACCGGCCCTGCCCACATCCGCGACACTATTGTAGGTTAGTCGCCTCCTGCGCGAGATGTGTTTTTATGGCCACCATCCGATCAGAGAAGCTGTGGCGTAGAACAATACAGAGTACAGTAACTGAAACCTCTGTTCTTGTGCCGCCGAAATCAATGGCCCTGCCATGCTGGTGAAACTCTCGTTGATTAACTTTTAAGGTTTTGGATCGCCCAATATCGGTGTGGTGGGGTGGCGAAGGGAGGGCTCGAATAAGGCGGCATACGCGAGGCAGAACACATCATTCGACCGACGACTATAGCGTGAAGTTGACCAATACGACTCTCCAGTCCAAGGTAAACCCTGCCTCAAGTGTTTGGTCGGTAAGAGTATCTGATGCTTTCGTTATCTGTGTTCGCCACGGGCAAGTGGTAATATCAGAGTATACGCCGCTGCTGCGCACCACACTGATTTGTGTTTAAACTTTATTTGTAGTTCACATGCGCACAAAACGACCACAACATATCACAAGTCCTTTAAAGTGGAGTAAACCCGTACCACCTGAGCAACGTATCAAGGAAGGCCCCTTGCGGCCGTATGCTATGTAGAATTATGATGGAGTGTATTGCGCGGAGAAACGCAGGACACCAACGTGGCGTGGTAGGGTATAACCAGACATTATTCGCCCCAAAAGTTAGATTTGACTATGCGGACGGTAGCTCCGTGGAACCTGCGCAACTTGCCTCAATATGCTGTTATTACCTAGTAGTTTCCACGTACGGAATCACTACTGTTGCTTCGCAAAAGTACTTACCACAATGCCTGATTCTGTGACCGACATCCTCCAATTGAACGCTTTGGTACTAGGCCCAACTCGATGTAATAGCAGATAGTGGACGCGATACAAGCAAGGTTGGCCGAAAAGAACGCGACTCGATGAGCAGATCTACAGTAGATAAGGTAAATCCTACGTCAAGAGAGCGCTGGTTTCAGTCGTGAGCTCGCATATTTGACCGCGGTTGGAACCAGGCATGACACTGATGCTCAATCTTCAATGTCATCGTTGATATTGTGCTGTCAACATGCATTGGCAACCCAAGACTGACGCCAGCCTCAGCGCAAGCCCCAAAACGCAACGAGGAGTCATTCGTCCGGTGAGCTCAGACGAGAAGTGAAGAAAGGGTTTCGAAAGTGATATTACGTTGATTGAGTACTTACCGGTTTTGTGCGTGTCGTCTGGATCCATAACTGAGCCTCTATATCTATGCCTGCCTGGTGAAAACGACGATTGGGATGACCATGAGATGACTCGAGCACTACGGAATTCCCTGTGTGCCTGCTCATCGATCCGACCAAACTACTCATCTTGTGACAGATGGAGGTAGTTTCGGGTAAAATCGACGTTCGATTCCTGAAGTTCACTAGTCCCGCACGTTGGGGCTTGGTTGGTCGCACACACATGTGTGGAATGGAGTTGACGATAGGAATCAATTGATTTGAAAGATGGTCGATCGGAACATGTAACAGTTGACGCGTTGACGTAGTAGGTCGTCATTTCCCGATGCCTTTGGAGGTCGTTGTGGTCGTTGAGGGAGGTATCAGAACGCCATCAGCAGGTACACGCACGATAAGCCCACGCCAAGGGATCTCTTGCACCAGGAACGGAGAAAGAAAAAAAGCTCTCAGGTTCGGTTTGAGGGGGTCTTAGTCCGCAATGGAATGCGAACAAGGCTGATAACAACTATATCTAATGTAGGTTTTCTGAGGCGACTTGGAGGTGCGCTGCGCAAGCCAGGGACCCGGAGCGCCATGGAGAGTCAGGTAGAGTCCAGAACGTAGGATTGCAAAGCAAGATAAGGGACTGCAGCCCAATTGGTCGAACCAGTAGGCGCTCTAGATATGCGTGCCTGTATGACTCGCTCCACTCTGGGATCCGTGGGATTTGTGGACGACGACCCTGCCAGTTGGTATATCCTGGTTCTCCCTGTAGTCATCGTGTAACGTGCCCTCAAGAGCGTGAACACGTCACGTCCACCCAGACCAACGTCGCATTGAGACACAATGGGCATCTCCATCACCTTGTGAGTAATCTTAAACATGGTTGGCACTGAGGTGCGGACCGCAGAGTCCGGATCAAGTGCCGTTTGCAGGTTTTGACCTTGTGGGTTGTGCAAAGTGGCCATGCCGGAGTCCGAGAAACATGCACGTTTCGCTCCGCGGATTTAATAGCTGACTTCGAACAATACCCCATGTAGCCACCCAAAGGGAAAACCGTCTACGCCAAGCAAGGGGCGCATACGCAAAACGACAAGTCTTGCTCGAGAAAGCACCTACCAAGCCAAGGAATACCCAACCGAATGGGCAGGGAGGTCAAGCTCCCAAACGGAGCGGCGGAGGGTGCATTTTGATGTAGGTCGTTGAGACGGAGCATGGTGATACATGAAGAACGGTGAGTGTTGTGATGATCATCTTAACGAGTGGGAACTTTATAGTGACTGTTTGCACAGCCTGGGGTCAAAACGGGAATTCCAGTAGTCTTTTCTTTGCCGCCCTGTAACACAGTGCCTTGTGCCCACTTCGGTATAAGCATTAAGTGTCAAAAAGTCAATGTCCAAGAAAGTGTCATTAGGTTAGCGACCTCGTGGTGATCACTTGTTCTGCAAGTGCCTCATGTCCGACATTGCACCGAAATTTTTGCAACGCATCAGAGATATGAGAGCGCTCGCTATCGAATCGCCGTAGGCCAACAAAGGATATTTCAAGGGGATTTCAGTTAGTCGACCTGGATGATTACTGCAGCGGGCTCCCGTGTCAGAAGAGTAAAGCGATGCGTGCATATAGCTGTGGACTGGTTGCATCACTAGGTAAGCGCAACCCGTACACAGACTCGGAGCCTCAATTGGATGGATGAGACCTGTGGTTATCGCCTCTCACATGCTCGAACAAATCCGATACGACTATTTATACACCTTGCACTTCGTGGAGATGGGCGGAATCGGAACAACATCGATCAATGATCTCGTACTACGTGTAAGTAATGCGGCCGTGATAGCTTCGTCACCTGAGATGGCTGTCTAGCAAGCAGTTATGCAGCCGATTCGGCGTGAATCGTACCGAACTGAAGTACGAACTCCTAACTTCGGCGAAATCTGATTTCCCCACGCGCATAGGTGACTTGTGTCACCTCCTTCCTACCCGCAAAAAATACGACAATAGGCTGACAATAGGCTGGAGACGGTTCCACATTGTCAAGTGACCCGAGCTGCTGGAATAAATCGTTCTTTGAAGGTATAAAACGCTTCCGGCGTCAAGACGTCGACGATGCACCCAGAAACGAGGTAAAGGATGAACCCCTCTTTTGACTTTGGCTTGAACAATTCATCATCTATTCACCCTCCACAGGCTATCCACCTTTCCAACTACAGATATTATGTGCGCTATGATGCTCGTGCCTTCATCTATGAAAAACTAAACTGCCTCGATTATGCGTTGCGTGATGCAAGGAAGACTATCGCGACTACCCCCATGCAGTGGCACGGCTACTTTCGCTCGGCTAGGCTCTTCGCCGATCTTGGCCAATCTGATGCTGCGTTAGAGATGTGCTCGTTAGTACTGAAGCGCCTAGGTGGTGGGCCGGAGGACAAATCTCGTCGGCACGAGCTTACGGTTCTGCGTTGGCATCTGGAAGTTCTGACCAAGTGTCCCCACTGGCAGTGGCTTGGATTCAGTTACCCAAGGTTCGTGACAAAGAAACCGACAGAAATACTGTCCTAAAGTATTTGCGAAGCGATATGGAAGTTCTCATAACTTAGTGTTAAGGCCAGCCCGAGCGTTGTGCCTGAATCTCTACGTTTCTTGATCACTTATTTCTCGAATCTTCCTTATGCACCCTTTCTTACTTTACCAGCTTAAGTATAGGTATTGTCGTTTGTACTTTATGTCTCTAGGGAATATATCACCCAATCGTTTTCGCCTCGAGTTAGTATCGTTCGCGTTCCCGCGTCCCGAAAGTCAAGGCCATAGTGGCATTGGAAGGATCAGCTTTTTACTGTACCTCTAAACTCTTACCTTTCACCCTCCTTGGAGTAGGATCACGCTCTGCCCACGAATTTTCACCCACGCACTTTCGAGCGCGTACGATGTCAAATATCACACGATCTTAACTGAAGCTGTCGTGGTGACAACATAGGCTCCATTGTTCGGGAGAAGCTGCTATCCTCCGAATCCATACCCTCGCGCTCTCCTACCTAATCCTTCGCCTAACGAGCGAATCAAATTGGCTAGGTGACGTCGCAACTTGAAACATGGACTACTGACCTGTAAATATCACCTTATAACATACACAATCACGCATGTCTCGTGCTGTCTCTGTGACTTGCTAGGTGTTTATGTTTGGGCCACCTGAGTTCCTTATCCGATCATCGATTATTTCCTCCAGTATGTCAAAGTTCGGTGTACCGAGACCCGTGACCTATGAAGCCCAGAGTCAACCAAAATCGAAAATAGAGAGACACAACTCTGAAGGGACGCACGGGATCCCATCCAGCGATAGCGGGAAAACCAACCGTGCCACAGCCTGGATTTGAGCCAGACGTGATATCGTTGAAGGCGCGGTCATTGGGGTCAATGTCGTACAGCAAGGGATTGAGGAAACCAAGCGGGGCTTTGCCTTTCGAAATGATATAGTCGTTCAGAAGAGATATAATGGCTGCCACGGTCTGTGCGATGGGGATCGATTAGATGCTTATAAGTGGACGATGCAAAGAGGGAGGAGGGTAAAACGCACGGGCGCCGCACCACTCGTGCCGTTCACGTGTCCATAACCTCCTCTCACAACGACAGAGAGAAAGAGCGCCTGCGCGGAGAGGTCTGGATATCCACGACCTACAGGGCTGCACAAATACAAGATTAGAATAGGTAAGGTCAGGTAAGGTAAGTGGACCAACTTGTAGTTGCCCGCATAAGTGTTGCCAAGGTTTCGGAGGAAGGTATCCACTGCCTTCTTCTGATAGGGAGGGCTAAAGAAGTAGTTCGAGAAGCCGCCTCCGGAGATACTAGCCGCGACCTCAGGGTTTTCGTTCGTCATCCCGCCTGTTGTGCCGCCAACAGTTGTCACGTAGGGACCTACAAACGGTGACTTTAGTGAGTGACGTGTCCAGTGCTATGCCAGCCCGCAAGCAGAATATTTGACTCGTGATGCAGAACGTACAAGACGGAGGAAACATTGGGAGGAAATAGACATAGGTGTTGCCGGAGCCATCCCCGAATTCGCAGTTCTCTGGGCCGACGCCCGCGTTACCACTTGAGAAGAGAATGCTGACGCCGCGTGCGCCAAGCTGAGCAAATAGGAGGCAAACGGTCACCGCCTGGTCCTGCGGAACGAGGAACTCGTAGCCGCAATACGACGTAGTTATTGTCTGCGGGACAGTCTTTTGATTGATGACATACTTGAGCCATTGGAGGTAAGGATCAACGGTTAATGCCAAACCGCCGCCATTGCTGTAGAAGATGTGTCGCGTCGGGTATGCTATAGCCTCTGTGTATTGAATGTCGAGGTTCGCCTCGGCGCCAGGTTGGTTCGGATTATACATGCCGCCGTTGACCTGTTCTACGACAAACGTTGCGTCTTCCCCGTCTGACCGGAATTCCAACATAAATTTCTCCAGGTCCCGCGGGCTCGGGTATTGCTCCGCATAGCCTACAACCCCAATCATGTTCCGGTCCGCTGCTTTGGGAATGTAGCCACTCGTTTTGTACAGCCAACGTAGGAACGCCGGCTCTACATATTTATTCGGTTCGCGGCTCGGTACGGGCTCTGATCCCCCCGAACCCGTTGTTGTTTGTGCCTCAACTCTTGCGCTGGGGTGCATTCGCGGTTTCATTCCCTCCGTCAGTGCAGAGGCGAAGTAAGTCGTCGGCACGACCGTTTGTATGTGCCCATGCAGGGCCTCTGGGAGGGAGTAGCTGATTGTGCGGATAATAGAGTCGTTCGTCTCGACATGCTGATAGAGTTGGTACGATGCGCCCAGCATTTCGTTGGCTTTGGACAAGGATACGTTGATGACTTCGAGCCAGTTACCACCAAGTGTCATTGAGATGGAAGAAGAGGGCACGCCGTAATGCTTGAGCCACGAATTGACGAGATCAAGCGTGTTCGGGTGGGGCGCAACAAGCTCGGCGACCTGCTCTTTAGATAGGTATGCGCCATATCTGACACGAAAGTGGTCTACACCCATATGCGGGTGGGCAGTGGAGAGACATACTTTGGATGCTGGGGTTGCTAACCTCATAGAGGCTATCAATCAAAGCGTTCTCGCGGTGTGACTTGAGAGCGAGGTGGAGGTCGATGGTGGTCTCAGCGTGCGGATGGCCATGCTCACCCAGTTCTGCGGGGCAACACCCCATGTATGCATCACCCTCATTCCACCCCAGCGTGGGGCGTGGGGAGTCGCGGCGCTTCCGAGGAGTGAGGCGGCAAGGCCCGCAAGAGTGGAGATCACAAGGAGTGGGTTGTGGCGCATGAAATCAGGGATGGTACGATAGAATTATGATTTGAGGGGTTTCTGCAGTGAGCAGTGAGCACATAATTCCTGGGGATCAGGAAATTTATAGTGCATGTCCGTGGACTCGAGAGGAGTTTTCAACAAATGGAGGCAATGAGCACCCGCGGGTCAGTCCCAGTTAAGTTTGACCCTCCTCGAACGATCGGAAATCTGCGGGCCTTCGAGATTAGTATTGTCGCAACCGACTCCAATCGACGTGGCGGCCACGAAAGAAACCGCCATGACTACCACTAAGTGACCCCTTCAAGTTGGGATACCAGCCAAAATATGTGATTGCACACCGAAGCGCGCTGCACCTTGTGTGGCCACAGACAGGTCCAGATGCATGATGAACAGCACGGAACTACCCCACACGGGACTTTGCGCCAGCGCGATTCTCACTCTTGGCCTAACCATTAAATGCTTAAAGGGAAGAGCCGCGGCCAGGCGACTTGACCATGGCGCACGGGACGCCTGACGTCTAACCTCAGGTTGCCACCAGTCCGCCCAAATCCACAGATTCGAAGCCACAGGCTAGGACAGTCGCTAAGGACGAAGTGTCAACGACGCTGCTGGCTGCATGACATCTTGTCATGTTAAACACAATGCCAAAGCGATGACGCTATGGATAGTAAGGTTGTAATTCGGAGAATCTACGAGTCGTAGCATGCCTCTAGAGCCTAAACCCTCGCTGATTCATCCCTGGTGAGAAGTATTAGGTCGTCTGGGGCCAGGTCAATTGCGTTCATGAGTGGGGCTGTCAAAAGGGGCCATGACTGTTGCAACACGCTAACTCGGGGTCGGGGTCGGAGGAGAGTAATTAACTACAGCAAAATGTCGGGCAAGGCGCGCCAGAGGACCGTGTAACGAAGCGGACAAGCGACGCTTTCGTGCCCAACTTGATCGTGTCTAAGACGACGGTATCTCTTCCTTCTATGATGAACGGCCCAAGACCGGCCCAGGCGTAGGCGTTCGTGCAGCAGCGCACTAGCACTGGTACCAACTCCGTGACACCTGGTGACCCGAGGAAGGCAGGTGGGGAAAGCACGTGATGTGAGTATCATCGACAGGAAGGACCGGAGTCTGCACTGCATTATTACCGTTTTGGGCTCAGACGATACTTTCAGCCATTCGTCCTAGTCATCGAAGAGAGGAACGAGAGTTGAACGTTGAACGTTGAGATATTTCAAGTTGTCGATCCATTCCGGCGTGCGTCTCTCTCGCAGTGTCTTTGCAGGGTAAATCACGCGGCGATTATCGATTCCGATTTGATGCACGCACTGATGCACGCATTGCCATCACCATCACTTCTGAAAGGAACTTTCCGGATCAATAAGATGCCATTATAGGGCCGTTCGTAAAGAGTTACATGTCGTGACGGTCATTTTTAAGTACATGACGGCAAGCATGAAGAGGCTAGCAATGCAAAGGGCATTAAGTACAGCAAACCCTCCAGCCACGCCAAGTCGTGATAAGCAAGAACCAAAAAAAAGCAACAGCCAAAAAAGCGCCAAAAAGCAAAAAGTCAATAGTAAGTTAGTAGTACGCGCTGCTTATAGCGCCGTGTCGACGAGATTACCGACGACGCCAAACGCCGAGCACCTGTTTGAGTAGTAACTGGACTTCTCCTTGTCCTCGTCAAGCCTGTGCTTCTCCTCGATCCAGCGCATCTCCCCGTCGCTCATAGAGACTCCCGAGCGCGTGCAAGCTGCCAATGGCGGTGTCCAGTGCGCGACGAAGGTCTTCCTCACGCGCATCGCTGCTGCTCGAGGGTGATCCATCGCGCGACGACGACGAGGCCCGCGAGAGCTGCTCGAGGAGCGATGACGAGCGCGAAGCGCGGCGGCGCGCGGCAAGTTCGGCAAATGCGGAGCGGATGCCCACCATATCGGTGGACTCGTGGAGGGAGTTGTCGCGGCGGACAGCGCGCGACGCTACGGAATGGAGCTTGCCTGAGTGAGAGGGTGCAGCGAGTAACACGAGGGTGGTATCTGTTTCACGATCGAGTGCATGGAACTGTGATGCGGCATCAAAGCCCAGTAACGGGGTCAGACCTGCCTAAATGATCACGGAGGGAGCGGCAAAGGGGGCACTTACAGCACGAAGTAGGGCTTCCCAGCGGAGCTTCCACCTTCGGCGACGCTTCTCAGGATTGCCAACATAGTCGGTATGGAATTCGAGCTGGAGCAAGTCATCTGCGACACCTTCCATTGCTACGTCCTCATCAATCCACTCCCCATCATCTACATCCGCTTCGTCCTCATCGTCTGCGCTCTCGTCCCAGCGCGCTGGCCGGGGCGCATAATGTTGTGGCTCAGACTGATGCTCGCCTGCCTTGGATTCACCGGCAGTTTCCTCACCAGATGACATTTCGGGACTCGTGTCTCGTGGCTGTGTACTCTCAACACGCGGCGGCGGACGGACCTTCGCCCGCCGACGCAAGTCTTGAGAACGTTCACGGCGACGCAGTCCTTGACTTCCTCGACCATGAAGAGGTGGTAACGGGACGGGTTGGTGACTCGGGCTCGAACGCATACTCGCCATCGGGTCCATGCCACCACGTCTCCCACCGAACGCGTTGCTCGTCTGTAGATATGTCCAAGGATTGTATTGCGGTCCTGGGAAAGGCGTCGACGAAGGAGAGAGCGTGGAGTCAGAAACCATGCCCCCGTTGTTGAGTGCGTAGATTTGCATCTGTAGAGCAAGCTGTTCACGGACAACATTGGGATCCATCTGCGAAAGATCGACTGTTCCGTTGTATGAACCCGTATAGCTCTGTCCGCGACGTATATGTCCGAACGGATAAGGGTACGGCGAACCGACAGGCGGGGCTGGGCTATAAGGTGGAAGAATAGGTTTCGTACCATTCGCGCGGCCCATTCCTGAGATGAGGGGTGAAGGTGACGGCGCGGCTGTGTGGCTGTGCGGAGTAGGCGGAATAGGTGCACCAGGGCGAGAATGTGTAGCCATCGGAGAGTGGGGGTAGCCGTGATAGTATGCTGCGGCGGGGTCGTCCAGGAAATGGTCGGGCTCCTCATGACTGGGCGAATGTATCTGGTGAGGCGAAGTAGGGTGACGCGGAGAGTTGACTGAGTACGATCGTGGATTCAGGTCAGGTTGGTGTGACATAAGCTGTTCTAGTGTGTTCTGGAAGCTTGCTGGATCAAATGTGTGCAGACCAAGACCGTCCATGGCGCCATTTCGGCTTCGAATACGCGGAGGCGGAATTGGGTGTCGTTGAGAATGTTGTTGTGGCTGCTGTTGCTGCTGCTGCGAATGTACAGGTGAATCACGCGACCCGAAGCCGCGTTCAGGAGGCAAGGTCGCGGATGGAGATCGTGGTGTGTAACTCTCCTCATCCTGGGACTGAGTGCGATTAGAATTTTGCGCACGCTCTTCATCGTCGCCGTCGTGGTTCTGCTTCGATTCGTCCGAGTTCTTTCGTTGGGCCTGCGCATGATTTTCACGCCCATTGCGCTCGTGGCGCGTATCGTAGCGAGAATCGTATCCTTCAGGAAGAAGGTCCGATGAAGGCGTAGGAGACGCAGTAGAATGAAGCTGGCGTGCAGGGTCGCGGACTTCCTGTTCATGCCTATGGGAGGACCGCCCATACTCGCTCCCGCCTGGAGTCCATCGATCGCGCTCTTGTTCCTGGTTATCATTCTGTTCGCCGTCCTCTTCGGGTTCCTCTTGGACCGGCAGGGATTTATCAGGGGTCCGTGCCTTAACAGATAGGCCAGTTGGCGATTGTGTGGCGAGCTTAGCGACTGAGGGAGGCGTTGAGCGCATTGGTTCCGAATATGGCACATTCTGGCGAACGGTCGGAGGGCTTGGCGGAAGAGCTGCAGCCTGGGCGGATCGAAGTTCACGATCACTAGGATTGTAAGAACCCGAGTGTTCGCTGGAGACCCCTGTGAGAGGAGGAAGATACTTTGGAGACTCCGTGCGCTGAATTTCAAGTTGCGGAGAGGGCTGCTGGGCGGGAATCCCTTGCGGGGTATCACGCTTCATGCTCCCCCGGCGGTGAAGCTCCCAGTTGTCACGGTCTTTGTCACGTGAGGTAGTATCCCGACGCTGCACCCCAGCGGTCCCGCTGCCTAGCTCACGCGGGTTCGGGCGCTCTCCGCTGCGGGCGCGCTCGAGAGTGGATTCCTTAGGGAGAGAGCTAGGTTCAAGCTGAGTAGACCTAGAGACAGGGCCCGAACTTGCCCCTCCAGCATATGCCACTCCCGACATGCCCGCTCCCATCGAGTGGGCTTGGTCGATCTCCGCGATCAGCTGGGGAGTCATTTGGAAGGCATCCATAGACATGAACTGTGCTTGAGCGGTGCGTGGCATAGGTCGTGCAAAGTTCAAAGTTGGGGTCATCTGATTGGCGCTATGTTGGAGTAGGTCAGACTGACTACGAGAGTGGGTCTGCTGCGGAGTCATCTGGTGGAGGAGACTTTGCTGACTCGAGTTAAGGGTCGGAGGTTGGGGAGGTTCTGGGCTACCATCGCGGCTGGTGCTAAGGTATAAGGGGGAGGTTGCGCGGCGGATCTGACCGGGGACGGTTTGCGCAGCAAGCGGAGGGGTGCGCCTCTGATGAAAAGATGTCGTAGAAGCCGTGGGGCTGGGTTGTCCGTTATATGAGCCCTGGAATGAAGAAGTCGATTGACCACGGGCGGCCCTCTGACGTTCACGGAACGTGGGTGATGGAGAATTTTCGCGCGGAGAAGAGCTCAGCCCTGAACGAAAATTGGGATCAGCACTCGAAGATAACGGATATTTGGAGCAGCCCCAAGGTAAGAAATCGACGATCCATGGTAGGTAAGTGGCACAAAGCGCACCCTGGTGAGCCAAGGCGAGAAAAAAAACGGAAAAAAGAGCTGGACTGTGCGTCGAACGGAAATTGGAAAGATCGTAGAAACAGGAGAGTACGATCGCGCAGGTAATAGAAGGAAGAGGAACGAAGACGAGACCACCAGGCAAGAACACACGACAGGACTCGGTGTGCCATCGATCCAGAGTGAGTGACAAAGGAGAAATAGAGGCACAAACCTTGTGGGGGAGCGTTCGTGGACATTCTAATAAGAGGGGGCGATTGCGTCGACATGGGGGAGAGTGCGTAAGTGGTAGTGGAGAGAAAGGTAACGGGGAGGACGGGGTGAGCAAAAGATAGAACGGAAGAAGCGGAGTCGGGTGTGAATTGAAGTACGCACGAGAATGGCAAACTCGCGTTTCCAACGTGGCTTGAGTTTACACAAGACAAGATGAAGGCAACGAGGTTGCAGTCCACCAGGTAAGGAAATTTGCCTCGAGGCAAGTCACAGCATATATCATATATGATATACACACCTTGACGCCATGGCTTGGACGCGTCCTGGCGCGTAAAAAAAAGGCTGCGGAAGCGACAGTTGACCGTTGTAAAGGCAAAGAACAACAAGGAGGTCTGGACAAAAGGACGGAAGCATTTAGAAAAAGGGCTTTTGTGGTCGAAATACTCTGCTAAATTGCTTGGTCAGCACTGGGTACCGGGCTCATTCCCGACCGCCGCATGCCACGCGTGCGTGCCTCTCATGAAATGATTTGAGGCTGGAAAACGCACTGGTACCACACATACCGTCCCAACAGAATTCTATAACCGACCACAGCTAGATCCCGTCCTGTTTATTACCACGGTTGTTATCTGTGAAACACCTGCTCAAGTGACATTGACATACCCGTGCTAACCACTGGCACTGGCTCCGTATGTACTGTTCGTTCCTGCGTCTTTTGTTCCCTCTTAGCCAACTAGCTACGACCTCACATAGCGCATCCTTTCATTGCCTCATGGCGTGGAGACCGGCGACGGCGGGTGCCCTGTTCGTTCCTGGTGTGCTTTTCCGGGTATCACGCCTTCTTGAGGCATGCCTGCACGCAGTACCCACCAGAAGCCCGGGATGTGTGATGGCCACGAGTCGTGTTCCATTTCAGAAAATTGCTTGTCACAGCCGGTCTCAATTAATGAACGATTCCTGTGCGACTCGGATCCCGCCGCAAGTATTATGGGTCTTTCTTTCCCATTGCGAGCAATAACACCAACTTCACTCGTCTGACATGCGAAATCAGGAAACTCCAGAATCTCCGTTACGTGTCCTTGTCCGTACAATCTTTGATGTGATTTAACACTCAGCGATCATACAGCGCACGAGACTTTAAAACGAAAACTCTGAAACTCCAGGCCCCTCCACTCACGTTCAGACTGGAACGGCCAGCGCTTAAATATCAAATAACTGATGTAGTCTCACTGATAAACCTTAATCCAGGAGAACTCGAAGAATGCGCCACTGAAGCGCCAGGATTATCGTTGACAAAGTCTGTGCAATGCAACGACGTTTCTTAGACAACAGCTCAGAACAACTCTGGACGGGAACTCACCAACGCACGTTCCGGGACATCCGGACGAAGAATAAACATTCCCAGCCCAGTCTCCGCCTAGGTGATTGTTACTATGGGCAAGACGCATGGGGCCATGCGGAGCCACTCACACAGATCAATATTGATAATAAGACTTGCTGGCCCAAAGTGTGCCCCAATATCACATTGTGTGTTCGGGAAGTATGCATCTGGTGTGCCCTTTTTGTGATAGAGTGAGTTCCTGTCTCCAATTGAACAGCATTCGTCCCACCCAGTTGTCCGTATTAATAGAACCTGCGCCTTTCGCTACATCGGCTGGGGTGGCACCGCTACCGCTGGCCAAAACCATACTTTGATGAAGCTATCCGTGCGTTCTAAATGCATACCTGCAATCGTTCCTAGTCAGCCCGTGACTGTTTTGACTAGTAGAACAGCTCACCATCCTCCGCCTTTCGCATTGAACGAGGGTCCATAGTTGTTACCTTCGGTAATTTGAACACCGCAGCCTGCATTACCAGTTGCAGCCGTGTCGCAGTCGAGCCCAGTGGGTGAGCTGCATTCGAGGGTCCATACACTTCACAATGTTTCGGCGCTAACTTATGAATGATGCTCACCCTTCATAGCACGTGACGCAGGCATGGAACAATCTGTTCTCCAACTGAGTCTCGAGAACGCACACTTTGCGGGAGGAAGTGCGTACCAGGTGAGGTATGCAACGAGACAAGGTCTGAACCCTGGTCGTTTACGCCTTCGACAATATCGATTTCGCCCTAAAAGTAAAGACGCGTTAGCTAAT